>JAGKTI010001165.1:43573-73032 GCA_018397915.1 Birgus latro
TCGCTCATTTTTGAAGGCTCCAACATGCTTGCATGTGTCGGCCTTGGTCACCTAATGGCGGCTCTCCATGCTGCTCGATCTCTGGCAGCCTCCCTATTCAGTCCCTTAACCCTTAAGTCACATTTAATGACCTCATCCCATGTCTTTCTCGGTCTACCCCTCCCAACCCCTCCCCCAATATTAACACCTCTCACCCTCTGTACCCAATTATCCTCCCCCATCCTCTCCACATGTCCAAACCACCTCAGCCTGCCTCTCCTCATCACAACACCAATACACTCCAGTCCCATCCTACCTCTCAACTCTTCTATCGTAAGCCCAGCCCCCCCAGGCCTTGCACGCAGGGACGCACTGCACATCCACCTAATCATTGTCATTTCTGTACGTTTGAACCTGCGAATATCTTCTTCCTTTACTGCCCAGGTCTCACTACCATACAGCATCACACTCCTAACACATGCTGCATACAAAGACCCCTTAGCACGTAAGGAGAGTCCTCTCAATGTCAGGAGAGGCAACAGCTCCCTGAACTTCTTCCAACCACTTCTCACTCTAGCAACCGAGCTAACTCCAGCCCCACCTCCGGCACCTAACATGTCTCCCAAATAACAAAACTCCTCCACACACTCAAGAGACTCACCTGCAAGTTCAACCCTCTCACGCCTAACAATCTCCTCCTGCTCTCCCCGACACACCGCACACATGAAATCAGCATTATCTCGCAGTCTACCTCTAATACCACTACATCTCTTGTGCACCCACTTATCACAGACACTGCACAAGATGGAATTACTTCCCACACCTTTGTGGCAAACTGCACATGGCCACTCTCCCTCTCCTCTGATTGTACCGCCACCAACCCTAGATATCATCACTTTTGTTTTATCTGCATTTACCCTTAAGCCCTTGTGCCCCATACCATCTCTCCACTTCTTAAATCTTTCCTCAGCCTCCCCTTCATTCTCAGCAATCAGCACCAAATCATCAGCATACAACATCTCCCATGGGAGTCCATCTCTGAAGTCACGTGAGAGGGCTTCAAGCACCATGATAAACAACAAGGGACTCAAAACTGACCCCTGATGCACACCAACATTCACGGGAAACTCATCACTCAAAGCTCCATTCACCCTTACCTGAGTGTGAGCACCCACGTACATGGCCATAACCACCCTAACCAGCCACTCTTCCAACCCTAGCTTTCTCATTGCCCACTTCACCACCTCTCTAGGGACTCTGTCAAAGGCCTTTTCCAAATCAACAAAAACAAAATACAATTCCCTTTTCTTGCCAATATATTTTTCCTGAAGCTGTCGAACAATGAATATGGCATCAGTGGTCCCCCTGCCTGGCATAAACCCAAACTGCATCTCATTGATATTCACTCTTTCTCTAATCATACCTTCTAGAACTCTCTCCATTACTTTCATTATCTGATCTAAGAGCTTTATACCTCTGTAATTTCCCCTTTCCAGGGCATCACCCTTCCCTTTGTACACATTTACAATTACACTTTTCAGCCAATCATCTGGGACAACACACTCATATATAATCCTATTTATCAGGTCAGTGACTAACCTCACCCCAATATCTCCTGAGGCCTTCAACATTTCGGCAGTCAACCCAGACACACCTGCCGCCTTCCCCACCCGCATCCTGCCTATTGCCTCACTCACAGTAGCAGCGTCAATCAAAGGCCAAGGCTCAAACACTGGATCACCTGGCTCCAAACCTTCCCTATCCCAATCAAACTCCTCATTCAACAACCGACTATAATGCTCTCTCCATGCATCTTTAATATCCTCACTGTTTACCAGTACCCTTCCCTCATCATTCTTCACACACTGCTCGCCTACAATGTCCCGATTATCTCTCTTCATCTGATTTGCCACCCTAAAAACCATATTTTTCCTTCCTTCATGATTTAGATTATCAAGTAAAAGTCTCTGTGACTCAGACTTCGCCCTGTATACCTCTCTTCTAGCCCTGCGCTTGGCAGCCAAGTACTCCTCCCTGTTACCACCCTTCTTCCATTCCCGGAAAAGCCTTTTCTTCTCCTTAACTGCGGCTTCTACACTCTCATCCCACCACCAAGTTACTTTATGTCTTGGTGGGCCTCTTGTCCAACCGCATACTGCATCGGTAACTCTCAAGAGGTTGTTCTTAAGGGCTCCATACTGTTCATTAACGTCTCTATCTTCGGCTTCCTGTTCAGCCACCACTCTCCTCATCTCACTATAAAAGGCATCCCTTACTGATTGGTTTCTCAGCTTCCATATTTTCTTCCTAGGTACATATGTCCTCCTTCTCATCCTTTGTTCCTTAAGCACCATGTCACAAATCAACAGTTTGTGCTGCTGCACACACTCCTCGCTTAGTCATTTAATGGTGGCTCTCCACACTACTCGATCTATGGCACAATCCCTATTCAAGCTATGCCTATGACCTTGTCCCAGGTCTTTTTCAGTCTGCCTTTTACAACCCAGTCCTCGATGTTCACACTTCTCACCTTCTGGACCCAACTGTCATCCTCCATTCTCTCAACATGCCCATGCCATCTCAATCTACCCCTCCTCATCACAATACCTTCCAGTCTCTTCTTCCTCTCAACTATTCAGTTGCAATCCTATCCCCCCCAGGCCTTGCATTCAAGGATGCAGTATGCATCCAAACAATCACTGTCATTTCTGTACATCTGAGCCTACGAATATCCTCTTCCTTTACTGCACAGGTCTCACTACCATACAGCACTACACTCCTAACACATGCTGCATACACAGATCCCTTAACACAGAGGGAGAGCCCTCTAAATGTCTCCCTGAATTTTCTCCACTCACTTCTTACCCTAGCCACAGACTCACCAAAGAGGTAACTCTAGCCCCACCTCCAGCACACAACACGTCCCCCCATAACAAAACTCCTCCACACACTCAAGAGACTCTCCAGCAGGATCAATTCTTTTATATCTAATGTAATGCCATAATTTTAAGGGTAATTTAAGTTAGTTTAAGTATAGTATAAGTTAATATAAGTGCAGTATAAGTTAGTATAAGTGTAGTAAAAGTTAGTATAAGTGTAGTGTAAGTGTAACCTTGAACCCCTAACTATGTTTTATCTGCACTATGTAGGGGGTAATCATCAAATAATATTCATAGCGAAAGTGATACTCTATTAATAGAGGAACTGTATAGGGCGATTATATAAATGAATATGTGCTTGGAGCAGTCAGTTCCCCCGGTATGGATGGAATCGTAAATTTTTGCAAGAGATTAATAATCGCGAAAATTTGTCTTCATACTTTGAATTCGAAATTTGTAAGTCAGAATTGGTGTTATCACCTTTCCGTACTACGTAGTAGTGAATTAAAGCTAGTTAAATCCTAATTGCTGAAAACAGACATTTGCAACTGTGAAATCTCCATTACACTCGCGTTTAGTCATGTATGACTGACACATGGATACAATTAGTTTCAAGTGCTTGTTTGTTTAGGCTTCAGTGTAAATGTTAATCCTATATGCTTATTACAAAATTTAAAGCATTGTAAGTCAACTCATCCGTGTGGGTCGAGTGTGAACACATTTTTTATATTCATTGGCAATAAAGTTAAGCTGAAATGCTGCAGAGATATCAGTCAAAGTCGTAGTCAATTCCCAATGTTAGAACAGATCGAGCTTATATAAACCATACGAGTGCCTGGGACCGGCATAACGCTGTTTCATTTCATCAATACAGATTGTGGCTGATCGTATCGTCATTACAAAATAACGAGTGGATGAAGCCGACTGACTCGCAATCCCTTTGCCTGTTGCCCGCTACACTGAAATTTTCCTCCTCCTTTTTTTCTGTTACACGTAATTCAAAAGCGGAACTGACTGGTCCATTAGAATATTCTATCCTTTCTGTGTGAAGTGTTTAGCTTGATAGAGTTTTGTATTCACATGTATTTGTTTCCCCTAAGAGCACTGATTATTCAACCACTTCAAAATACTGAGCCTATAGTATCGTTTTTTTTTTTAATATGGTATCAACTTATAAATAACCTTTGAGTTAATGTGTACTGAATATTCCAAACTTGGGAGAATATTTTGTGAAGGTAATATCTCGGTGAGTTTGCCTGACGAGTCTGTTTGACACTGTGAGATTGCTAGATACACATGAGATAGTATTATTTTAAATATTAGGTTAAGAGGTGAGATTAATATTCCCAGAAAGGATAAAGCTTAGTGTATCAGTGCCATTTAGGAGTGTTGTGTTGAAGATTATATATTACTGAATGATAATATAATATTGAATATTCACCCAAATGTGAAGAACGCTATACATGTAAGTGTGATAATATCATCCCGAGAATTTATTTTGCTGTGGTGATTACACTCCTGAAATTACTGATCCTTGTTATATTTAGTCTGCCCTGTGATAATCTCAGTGCGAAGGAGAATTTATCTTTCAGTTTCTAGTAATTCACAGTCTGTAAAGTAATCTATGTTTAATTTGATCTAAGTATCTTGTTTCTTTCATTTGTATGTTTAGATTTAGTAAACATTAGTTTAAGTTTTCATTGAGTTTAAAACTTATTATTCCCTAAGGAGTCTTGATTGTGAGGTTGAGTGGCCCGCAAGGTGTGCTAATATCTTATTACTCACGCACCCCTTTAAAAGAACACACTACCCTAGTTTTCTTATTTCGCAAGGCCCCAGAAGTCCTCATCATTCCTTTCTGGTGGAATAAATTCCCAGCATACGCTGGGTGGTGGCAGCCTACTCTCAAAAACTCTGATTCTTACGGTGAGTCTACAATTTCTATCGTTACGCTTGGGTCATTGGCGGTCTGATATGTCTATCTATCTATGTATCTATTGCCAGACGCCTCAATCCCGCACGGGGTGGCCACAAACAAATCGCCTCCATGTCACTCTGTTCCCTGCCATTTCACTACCACGCTCCCAACTCACACACCCCCTCTCTCATATACCTCTCCACTCCATCCCTCCATCTCATCCTCGGCCTCCCCCTCCCTCTCGCCCCCTCCACCTCACTCACATACACTCTCCTCATCAGTCTTTCACTCTCCATCCTCTCCACATGCCCAACCCACCTTAACGTGTTTCTCCTAACGCTTCCCATCACGTCCTCAACCACACCACAACGCTCCTTCACTTCCTCATTTGTTACTCTGTCTCTTAATGTGACTCCACATGCTCCTCTCAAATAACTCATTTCCACTGCTCTCACTCTCGACTTCTGTCCTTCCAACAGGGTCCAAGCTTCACTTCCATATGTCAAGAGTTGATATCACAATACTGTACTGTCATGTAACAACTTTTTCACTTCCATGCTCACCTCCCCGTTTCTTATCACTGCTTTCAACGAACCAGCAACCTTCCTTCCGTGCTGCACCCTTTCGAGCACTTCACCCTCCAGACTTCCATCCTTACTCATCACACTGCCCAAGTACTTAAATTCACTCACATTCTCCATATCCTTCCGATCCAATCTCACTGCACATTCACTGGCTTCACTTCTCTCGAAGACCATCACCTTACTCTTCCCCACATTCGACTTTAGATTCCATTTCTTACACACTCTCCCAAACTCATCTACCAAGCCTTGCAGCTCCCCTTCGTCTTCGCTCAACAACACAGTATCATCTGGAAACAACAGTACAGGGAGTTTCCAAACACTGCCCTCTCTCACTAGGGCCGCTCCAACATCCACTGCCTGACCTTGTATCTCTTTTCTAACCCCATCCATGTACAGATTGAACAACCATGGAGACATGACACATCCTTGTTTCAATCCAACCTTCAAATGGAAAGATTCACTCAGTTTGCCATCCACACGCACTGCAGCCTTAGCACCCTCATACATACTCTTCACTGCCTTCAACAACTTCCCATCCACTCCATATATTCTTAATACCTTCCACAAACCTTGTCTATCCACCCTGTCATATGCTTTCTCCAGATCCATGAAGGCTGCATACAACTTCTTGCCCTTCTCCAGAAACTTTTCCACTAAGGATTTAAGAATGAATATCTGGTCTACACAACCTCTACCCTTCCTAAAACCTCCTTGTTCTTCTCCAACTAATTCCTCAGTAATTTCCCTAACTCTGTCAATAAGTATCCTACCATATACTTTTCCTATTACACTGAGAAGGCAAATGTCATCTTTCATTATTTCATAAGAGCCAAAATTTTGACCTCTACACTGGTGAAAGCAGTGGTGATCACTATTTCTCGTTAATTAACAGTTAAAAAGCTATCGTTACACTGGTGACTGGAGCGGTGGGATTTGTTCGACTGGCTTAATTTCCCATCATTTCATAAGAGTTAAAAATCTGACTACACTGGTGGCTAAAGCGGTGGGATAAGATATTATTGTGAGAATATGATAGGATAGGGTATGAATGATAAGGTAAAAGAGAGAGAGATCATACAGGTGCCTGGGAGTGCAGAAGTGGATATACTGTATGTGGAATAACTGAAACTAAATGGTGAGGTGAGAGTGTGAGAGAATGGGAATATGGATGGGGTATATGCGTGGGAGCAGGTGAGAATGAGAGGGAGAAAGAAGGAGTGTGTATTGCTGTGAGCAACAGATGGAAGGAGAATGTAAGAGAGTATGGATCAGTTGGGTCAAGGATTGTGTGGGTAAGAGTGAAAGTTGGACTACAAATGTGGGTGACTGTGTGCATGCATGCATGCACCAACACAAGACTGTGTAAGTAGAGTGAGAGAAGAGTTCTGGATAAATGTGGAAGCGTGCTTGGAAAAGTTTGAAAGGAATGAGAAAGTGTTTCTGATTGGAGATATTTTTATTTTTTATTTTATTTTTTTTTTTTATGTGTCCGACTCTGGGCATAGGCTTCACAGCCTGCTATCAAGGCCCAGTCGTCCTCCTACAATCTACATGTCACCACTTCGGCGCTTAACACCCACCATCCATATTGAATACATGCTAGGGCTGTCTCATACAGGACTGGTGTATTGGTATTAGCGGGGTCATTTTTACGACATGTCGGCGGGTCTTCTGGTAGATCAGTAAAGCCTGATTTAATGAAATTCAAATCCTTAAACTGTTCCCTGCACCAGTGAGGATTCGAACCTGGGTCCCACGGGACCGCAAGCCAACTCTCTACCGATCGAGCTACCACTCCCCTTTTATATTCAGCCTTTATTCCATCCTCTTATAATTTTTCTACCCTCCTTGTAAGAAATACTTCCTCCTGTCCTTCCCTTCTTCTCTTCCTCCATCTTGTTTGGATTCTGGTTCTGGCCACCCTCAACCTCTATATACTCTTGCATCCATTACACATGAATGGAATAGTTGGGAATGAGAAGGTGGATGGAGTGGTTGGTGAGTGGGGTGTGCCTGCAGATGAGAATAGCAGTGCTTTAGTGGACATTTGTGCCGGGAGGGGGTCGGTGTTAGCTAATACCCTCTTCAGGCACAAAATGATCCATAGGTATATATGGGAAGTGTTGAGAAGGGTGGATGGTGAACTGAATGAATGGAAGGCAATGACTGACTATGTGTGAGTGGATGAAAGGATGAGAAGATGTGTAATGGATGCAAGAGTATATAGAGGTTGAGGGAGTGGACTTTCTGACCACCACTTGGTGGTGGCCAGAACCAGAATCCAAACAAGATGGAGGAAGAGAAGAAGGGAAGGACAGGAGGAAGTATTTCTTACAAGGAGGGTAGAAAAATTATAAGAGGATGGAATAAAGGCTGAATATAAAAGGGGAGTGGAAGAGCGACTGGGTAAATATAGATTGGGGCAGATGGGGGATGTGGAAGATGTGTGCAAGATATTCACAGAAGAAATCTGTGCAACATGTGAGGTGGTGTGTGGGGTGAAAAGAAGACGAAAGGGGGTTCAGGGAACATCATGGTGGACGGAAGAGGTGAGAGAGGCTGTGGCACAAAAGAAGAAAGCATATAATGAGTGGATGAGGAACAGGGGCATCGAAGAAGCTGACAGACGGACGAGAAAGTTATATGTAGATAGGAGGAGAGAGGTGAAAAGACTAGTAAGAGAGAGTACGAAGAGTGGATGAGGAATTTGGAAGGAATTTGAGTGCAAAGTGGAGGGAATGTAAGAAAATGTTCTGGAAAGAGGTAAAGAGAGCTAGACAGGGTGCCAACGAAGTCAGTGGGGGTGTGAAAGATAAAAGTGGTAGATTGCTAGTGGAGACGGGAGAAAAAGTGAACAGATGGAGAGAACACTTTAACGAATTGCTGAACATAAAGAATGAAAGTAATGCAAGTATAAGTGGCTGGGGAATGGCAGGGAGAAGGAGGGTTGTGCGAAGAGAGGAAGAAATCAGTAGGATGGAAGTGGTGGAACCAATGAAGAAAGTTAAAATGGGGAAAGCTCCAGGAATTGATGGAGTGTGTGGAGAAATGCTGAAGCATGGGGGAAAGATAGTAATAGGATGGATGTGGAAGGTGTGCAGATCAGCCTTGGAGGAAGGTAGAGTCCCGGAGGATTGGAAGTCAGGTATAATTATTCCTCTGTACAAAGGAAAGGGGGAAAAGTGAGTGGTAATCATAGGGGCATTTGCCTTCTTAGTGTAATAGGAAAAGTATATAGTAGGATACTTATTGACAGAGTAAGGGAAATAACAGAGGAATTAGTTGGAGAAGAACAAGGAGGTTTTAGGAAAGGAAGAGGTTGTGTAGACCAGATATTCATTCTTCGATCTTTAGTGGAAAAATTTCTAGAGGTGGGAAAGAAGTTGTATGCAGCCTTCAAGGATTTGGAGAAAGCATATGACAGGGTGGATAGACAAGGATTGTGGAAAGTATCAAGAATATACGGAGTGGATGGGAAGTTGCTGAAGGTAATGAAGAGTATGTATGAGGGTGCTAAGGTTGCAGTGCGTGTGGATGGCAAACTGAGTGAATCTTTCCATTTGACGGTTGGATTGAAACAAGGATGTCATGTCGCCATGGTTGTTCAATCTGTACATGGATGGGGTTATAAAAGAGATACAAGGCCGGGCAGTGGATGTTGGAGCGGCCCTGTTGTTTGCAGATGATACTGTGTTCTTGAGCGAAGATGTATGGGAGCTGCAAGGCTTGGTAGATGAGTTTGGGAGAGTGTGTAAGAAGTGGAAACTAAAGATGAATGTAGGGAAGAGTAAAGTGATGGTCTTCGAGAGAAGTGAAGCCAGTGAATGAACAGTGAGATTGGATGGGGGGGATATGGAGAATGTGAATGCATTTAAGTACTTGGGTAGTGTGATGAGTAAGGATGCAAGTCTGGAGGGTGAAGTGCTTGAAAGGGTGCAGCAGGGAAGGAAGACTGCTGGTTCATTGAATGCAGTGATAAGAAACAGGGAAGTGAGCATGCAAGTGAAAGTTGTTACATGACAGTATTGTGATACCAACTATAACATATGGAAGTGAAGCTTGGACCTTATTGGAGGGACAGAAGTCAAGAGTTAGAGCAGTGGAAATGAGTTATTTGAAAGAAGCAGGAGTCACATGGAGAGACAGACTAACAAATGAGCGTTGTGGTGTGGATGTGGACGTAATAGGAAGTGATAGGAGAAACACGTTAAGGTGGTTTGGGCAAGTGGAAAGGATGGAGAGTGAAAGACTGATGAGGTGAGTGTATGTGAGTGAGGTGGAGGGGGCGAGAGTGAGGGGGAGACAAGGCTGAGATGGAGAGATTGAGTGGAGAGGTACATGAGAGAGGGGGGTGTGAGCTGGGAGCGGGGTAGTGAAATGGTGGGGGACAGAGTGACATGGAGTCGATTTGTTTGTGGCCACCACGTGCGGGATTGAGGCATCTGGCAACAGATAAATAGACAGAGAAGACAGGATGGTGGAATAAGATCGTATTGTCACGGTGAATGAATGTCTCGAAATAGAATTCCTCAGTAATAGTACACTAAAGGCCCACTTGTTCTTACGACCTGTCCCCATGAGATGGCGAGATAACGTAGAAATCCAGGTTAAGGAGGAACTCTCTCCTAGACTAACCCAGTTAGCAAACAAACTCGACAGACGTGAATCACAGCAGTTCCCCACGAATTCAGCCTATCCTCAGTCTCCCGATGGACCTCTAACATTGAAAGGAAAAGGGAACCTCACAAAGTAAATCCAGGTTAAGGAGGAGGAACTCTCTCCTAGACTAACCCAGTTAGCAAACAAACTCGACAGACTTGAATCACAGCCGTTCCCCACGAATTCAGCCTATCCTCAGTCTCCCGATGGACCTCTAACAACGAAAGGAAAAGGGAACCTCACAAAGCCTCGTGATATTCCAACTCAGGAACTTTGCCAATTACAAGGCATCGATGCCGCAGCTCGCCTGGAAATGTTTTTTGAAACGGTAGAACAGTGTGACCAGGATGATGTTATGCGCATACAGATCACGAGTCGAGTAAGCCCGGAACTTGCCATTTTCATTCATAACAACCAAACCAGAAATCGAGTAACCTCATGGTCAGCATTCAAGGCGTTCCTTCTAGCAGAGTTTGCCATTGAAGTTAGTACTGACTGGGCTTGGCAAGAATTGGACTCGGCATATTATGATTGGGTAGAATCACCCCAGGCCTTTACGCACCATTTCATCTGCTAACATGCGGCCATAGAACATAAATTCCCTAGTGAGAAATTCCCTACCCGAGACAACACCAACTACTGGAAGTGAGTCAGTCCTCTCGTGTCAATGCGGTGCCTTCCGAGAGAAATGCTAAGGAAAAGGAGGTAGAAAAATGACTATCGCCATCTACCTTGTCGAGCCAGGGTGATTACTCGAGTCCAGATGCACCGAGAGACGAAATGAAAGAATTAAAGTGCCGGATCCACGAGCTTAAATCGAACCTAGCACAAGTGAGTAAGGGATGGCCTAGTACCCCCAAAACATATAATGTTAAATACTGTGCTCACTGTCTCACATCATCACATAACCTCCGAGATTGTTGGTGGAAACCCCCTCCTGGGCATTGTTTTGACTGACGCAGACCCGGATGTCGGTGTGGAGAATGAGGGTGCCCTGGAAGTAGTCACAAACCCCCCCCTCAAAATGACTCTCCAAAAGCATCTCATGAACCATCTCAACAATTATGACTAGCCTGTGGCCAAACATCCCCCACCATCAGTGTAATAATAAATGGGAAAATAATAGAAGCTATCGAGGACACCAGGAGTAGCTGCACTTTAATTAAGGAGTCCGCAATCAAAAGGATCGGGGGAGAAATAAACACACGTCGAAACCCACTGCGCTTACAAGGAGTCACAGGCACACCTCTGAGAGTATTAGGAATGCTGCGAGCCGAAATAGCGGTTGGTGATGAGAAGACGAATAAACAATGGTTCCCGGTAGTGCCAAAGTCTTCAGTACTGACATACTCCTGGGATGTGACGTGTTGGGCCAAGCTCTGCTCATGTGGGATGGAGCAAAGAGAGTTATGATCTGGGGAGAGGCCCCTTATGTGGTGAATCATATCTGCCGCCAGAGAAACAAGGTGGGGAGAGTGAGAGTTGATCCAGTAGAACTTTCCAACCCAACACAACTCTTCACGCAGATTAACCTCCTTACTACAGTGAAGGTAGACCCCTATCAGTCTAAATTCATGCCCGTACCTGTAAGGGAAGACCCAGCTGCTAATCTCATCATCTACACTCAACCCAGGGTTAGTCATAACAGTTATCCTTATTTGGTCCAAGTCAATGCAGCAAATACCATCTACTTCCCACTCATTAATGCAACCAAAAAGGTAAAAGTATTTCGTAAGGGCACAATTATCGGATCAAACGAGAGAGTGGCAAATCTAATCACTGACTAAGATTCACAACAATCTTCTCCCAGAGAATGATCAAGTCAAACAAAACGGAACATGCGCTCAGAAACTGAAAGCTCTGATCGGAGAACAGAATTGGCAACACCTCACTAATGACCAGCGACAAGATTTAACCAAGTTGATCCTTGAGTATGACCCTCTCTTTATTCTTGATAAAGGTGAGTTAGGCCTCATTAGTGGTCCTCCAGCTCATATTAAAGTCAAAGACCCCTCAACCCGGTCGTGGGCCTACGTATCGCTACCCTGTACAAGCGAAGCAGATTATCACAGAGATGTTAAGGGACTTGAAGGACAAAGAAATTATCGAAAGGTCCACAGCAGCCTGGCTGTCGCCTATCGTCCACGTAAACAAACCTGATGGTAGTAGACGAATGTGCCTCGATTATCGCCATGTGAATCAACACGTCGTGGCGGATGTGTACCCACTCCCACAGTTAGACAAGTTAGTAGAACAAGCAGCCGGACATCAGTATTATGTCACGCTGGACATGCGAGAAGTGTATTTCCAAATTTTGTTAGATGAGGAGAGTCGTGATCTCACTACCTTCAGTGATGGGGTAGCACTCTACCGATTTAGACGCCTTCCTTTCGGTCTCAACTGTTCCCCTGCAATTTTCTCAAGACAAATGGTCACATTATTGGCGCCTCTTCTACAGAAGGGTTGGGTCAAGAATTATTTAGATGATTTCATCTTATGGGCCCCCAGATTCCCTACTCTATTGGAGCGATTGAAACAACTTTTCAAGCTGCTCGCTGTCAGTGGGGTGAAATTAAACCTCAGTAAATGCGAACTTGGATGTAAGGAAGTGACCTTCTTGGGTCACCAGATTTCGGGCAAGGGAAGTAAGCCGGATCCGAAAAATGTTGAGGAGATTACGAAGATGAAGCCACCCACCACTGTGAAGGAAGTGAGGCGATTCCTCGGTATATGTGGGTTTTATAGGAAACACGTACCATCGTTCGCACGGATTGCTACACCCCTTACCAATTTGACTAAATCACGAACAACATTTCACTGGACGGACGAATGTCAGAGGTCTTTCGAATATCTTAAGTCTTGCCTTACAAACGCCCACGTTTTGGTTAAAGCTCGGGTAGAGCAACAGTTTGTTCTTACTATGGATGCCAGTAACACTCATTACTTATGGGGTACCCATTTTACTGTAGTCACTGATCACCAGCCTCTAACAAGCATATTCAAACGCAAGACTAAATTACCTCAAATGAACTGATGGATTCTGGAAATGAAGGAATATAACTACGACATTCAATACCTCAAAGGCAAGAATAATGTTGTCGCAGACCGGTTGTCACGCCCAGTTCGAGTGGTAGTCCGTTCACCTGAAGCCACATGGCTCGGGTTAAACCGAGAACAAATGAGAGACCGCCAGAGAGAAGAACCAGTATGGGGAGAACTAGCGCAGTATCTGGAAGGTGGTAGAATCCCTGCTAAAAGATTACCAAAAACTACTCTAGATCAATTTGCCTTAGTAGATGAGATACAGTATTACATTTTGCGTGCAAGAAGGCGGATAGTAGTCTTCATTATAGTCTCATAGTTCCTTGTACCTTAATTGTTCAGGCTCTACAACACACCCATGAATTAACAGGTCATCTAGGGCAAAAGAAAACTATTAAAAAAGCTGAAGAACTCTATTACTAGCAAAATCTCAAAGACAATGTATGTGAATATGTAAAGAAATGTGTAACTTGTCAAAGATTCAAACAGGACACTGGATTGCAGCAACAGTGGAAGGAACTACCCCCAGTGAATAAACCACCGTAGAGGACTGGAACAGATCTCACTGACATGGTTGCTGGAGTCCAGGGTTATCGCTATGTGCTTACAGTAGTGTACCATAGTCAATTCGTTAGATTCTTCCCCCTTACAACAAAACAGACCACACACATCACAGACAAACTTGGGCAGTATGTGGCACACTATGGCACACCCCACGGTATTGTCCTGGACAATGGAGGCGAGTTCATCAGCAGAGATATTCAGCGGTTCTGCCAGCGAAACCAAATCACCCTGTGCTACACGACCCCTTATCATCCCCAAGGGAATGAAATAACCGACAGGATGCATAGGACTCTGAAGTCAATCCTCTCCGCCTTATGTCAGGGCCACCCTCTACGCTTGCCCCAATTGCTCCAGCCCTGTCAGATTGCCATGAATCAGGCGGCCCATACGTCTATGGGGCAGCAGCCCTATTTCGCCTTTTTCTCTCGCCATCCACCCAGACTGGTCGGTGCGCCATTACTCTCAGTCAATGGCGAGGAAGACGAGATGATGGTTGCCCATGCTCTCATTCGGGAAACGCACCGGAAGATGTCGAGATGGTATAGAGACGTGGCTAACCGAAGGTGAAAGAACCACGTGGTTGGAGTTGGAACCCTTATGTGGATTAAGAAAGAAATAGTGATACCTGGTACGTGTCGAAAACTTGATGTAAAATGGGATGGTCCGTATCGTGTAGTGGAGGTGTTAATGGATGGAAATGTGTACATGGAAGAAAATGTGTTTACGGGGAAAAAGATACAAAGAGCCGCAGGACAAGTGAAACCCTATTATGGAGGGGAAGAGTGGCTCTTGGAACCCCTGGAAGAAGCTTTTGAAACTGACCCAGTGGACGAAAAATTACCGCCACGTGAAAGATGTTCCCCCCGGAGACTGACTGAAGAATGTTGAAGTGTTGTGAAACGGGTTATAGCAGTAATAAGTTGAGTGTTGCATAGGGAAATGTGTGCGGGTCGGACTGTCTGACTATTGACTGTGATAGTTCAAGAGTTTAAAGAATTTAATCTTGTGTCTAGAGTTCATCAGAGTTTGTGTCATGGGCGCAGCCCAGTTCATTGGGAATATTGGGTTGCCTTAATTCGAAGGAAAACCTACGAACCCCCTCAAGTTACAGTCAGCATAGTCTAGGGTGTAACAATGACTTCAGGACCCGACAGGCGCTCATCAGTTACTAGGTGGAGAGCTGGAAACATAAGAATGAATGAATGAAGCATGAATGTGATAGTAGGTTGTATGCATGGGAAGCACCCCTGGGATGATCCTAGCAGCAAGAGTATGGGTCAGTCCAGGTGAGATGACCATGTTATCGCCAAGGCAGGAGGTTGGCTGGGGCACATCCTTCCACTGGTTTTTAAGAGTTCGTTGGTGACAGAGAAGCGACCCCCTGGGGTACGCGATTTTGCTTGTGGACCGACAGGTGCCACTCATGGAAGGAAGAGTTAGTGGAATGACTATCTCATTCTGGAGTTCATAGAGAGTTTCACAGTCAAATTTGGTAAGTCTGTCCTGTCCACACACACATCTCTAAGAAATGTAGAGAAATGAACTGACTGTTGACTTCCGATGTTAAAATTTTTTTTCCTGGAGGATGGACCCATGTAATGCCGTAATTTTAAGGGTAATTTAAGTATAATTTAAGTTAGTATAAGTATAGTATAAGTTAATATAAGCGTAATAAAAGTTAGAATAAGTGTAATATAATTTAGTATAAGTGTAGTATAAGTTACTATAAGTGTAATGTAAGTGTAACCTTGAACCCCTAACTATGTTTTATCTGCACTATGTAGGGGGTAATCATCAAATTCCATATTCAGGCTTGATCCCTGTTAATATTCATAGCGTAAGTGATACCCTATTAATAGAGGAACTGTATAGGGTGATTATATAAATGAATGTCCTTGTGCTTGGAGCAGTCAGTTCCCACGGTATGGATAGAATCGTAAATTTTTTGCAAGAGATTAATAATCGTGAAAATTTGTCATCATACTTTGAATTTGAAATTTGTAAGTCAGAATTGGTATTATCACCTTTTTGTACTTTGTAGTAGTGAATTAAAGCTTAATTAAATCCTAATTCCTAATAATAGATATTTGCAACCGCAAAATTTGCATTACACTCGCGTTTAGTCATGTATGCCTGACACATGGATACAATTAGTTTCAAGTGCTCGTTTGTTTAGGCTTTGGTGTAATTGTTAATCCCATACGCTTATTACAAAATTTTAAGCATCGTAAGTCAACTCATCCATGTGGGTCGAGTGTGAACACATTTTTTATATTCATTGGCAAAAGGTTTAAGCTGAAATGCTGCAGAAAGATCAGTCGAAGTCGTAGTCAATTCCCAATGTTAGAACAACCCGAGCTTATTGTGGTGTGACTGGTGTAGATGAAAGAATTTGGCAACACTGCATGATGAGAGCTGGCAACACGGGGGAAAAACAAAGAGAGAGGAGGGTGCTGGCGAGTGGGCAGTTTCGAAGTGGTGGCTTGCTTGGCGAGACGTTTCTGATTCCTGAGGTGGCAAGGAGGTTGGTTGTTTTAGGGAGCTCCTCTTGCGATGGTGATTTTCCCAACCTTAGTCGCGATGGGGCTGTAAGGTCGGTAATAGTTGGTCACGATAAGTCTGGAAGATCAACATAAGGAGGCGCGGGTGGCCTGTAGGGAGGACAGGTGCTGGAGACTCGAACAAGCAGTCAACTGATTCTGCTGCCACAAGTAAGGTGATTGAATTTTCTGTTAGTCCACAAGCTATCTAGGCTGTGTATTAACATGGCTGGAAAAGGGAAGCTGAGTAGCAAGATGATGAGGTCGTATGATGGTCAGGGCGATGTGGTGGCCTGGTTAAAAAAGGCTGAGTTGGTGGCCAAACTGATGGACATCAAAGATTTGGCCAGTTTTGTACCATTGTTTCTGGAAGGAGATGCATTAGCCTTGTATCTTGAGATGAATGATAGCAATCAGCAGGACTATAAGAAAATAGGAAATAGGTTGAAGGCAGCTTTTTCCCAAGGGATGTTTGAGGCATATGGAGCGTTAAAGAAGATCCAGTGGGCAGGTGAACAGGTGGATGTTTTTGCCAACGAAATAAGACAGTTAGCAGGGCCAGCGGGCTGGAAGGGTGAGGGCCTGGAGAGGGTTGTAGAGTTAGGATTTGTGACTGGGTTCCCAGATAGGATATCAGTGGAACTGCAGCAGGTGAAGGACACTGAAATGGTGGATATGAGTGATTTGATCATGAGGGCTAGAGTATTGACCTCTGGAGCTGGGGTCAGGAAGTTGCAGCAGTTGCAACTAGAGGTTCGGTATCAGCGAAACGCTGGCAAGCTCCTCAGTGTGCCTCATCCTCACGAGGTGAGCAAAGCAGCAAGAGGGAGACTCGGGGGTTCAAGGGTCGTTGCTTCCGATGTGGTGGTCCTCACATGATTAAAGATTGTAGAGAGCCAAAGCCAGCCCTAACATGTTACAGATGTGGAAAGGAGGGTCACATAGCGAGTCGGTGTGACCAGGGAAATGGGCAGGGGGGAGCTGTTGCGCCGGAAGCTACCCCCTCAGACAAGCAAAGGCGCTTCCAAGTTCCTTGCCAGTAGTCAAGGTCTTGGTGGGGGCCAGGAGGGTGAGGGCACTGGTGGATTCTGGCTGCTCAACCACTGCGTGTGTCTCCCGATTAGTAGGGAGATGTACAGAGAAGGGTGAAGGGCTGGTAACAGTTGATGGGAGAGAAATTGGATGTGAGGGCACCAAAGAAGTAGAGTTGCCGGTGCTAGGGACCCGGCTGAGACTTAAGGTTATCGTGCTTGCTGAAGTGATTAATGGGATCAACGTAGTGGTGGGAATGGATGTGATTAGTCAACTGGGTGGAGTGATGATAAGGAATGGAGGAGTAACTTTTGGGAAGGCATCAGAATCTTGCTCACAGGTAGAGAGAGGGGAGGTTCAGTGTGCCGTTGCAGTAGCAGAGGTAGGGTTGGAAGGAAGTTGCAAGAGTGCTGAGCCTGAGGGACTCAAGAAGTTAGAGTCGAAGACAGCTGCTGGACAGAAGGCTGATCTATGTAAAATAGTAGACAAAGACTTCATTGCAGAATTTGATGGCACGAAGTGGGTAGTGGAGTGGTTTCTAAAGGGAGAGTCACCGGTTTTGAAGAATAAGGTGGGTTGTCATGAGCATGCAATGAAAGAGCCTGTAAGAGAAGAATTTGACAGGGAGGTGGAGAGATGGATCGCTGAGGGTATACTGGTGCCATGGGGGAAGGAAGTGAAAAGTGGAGTGTTGCCATTGATGCCGGTGGTGCAGCCGACGAAGAACAAGGTTCGGCCAGTACTGGACTTCCGTGAGCTCAATATTCATGTGATGTCTCATACAGGCGATGATGCTGTCGATGTGTGCAGTGAGACGCTGAGAGAATGGAGACAGATGAGTGGAGCCTCGACCATCGTGGATTTGAAGTCAGCCTACCTGCAAGTTCATGTTGTAAAGAAGTTGTGGAGGTACCAGCTGGTGAACTACAAGGGGAAGACATATTGTTTAACAAGGCTGGGTTTTGGGTTAAGTTCAGCACCGAAAATCATGACAAGGATCCTCAAAACAGTGTTGAGTAAAGGGAAAGGGATGGAGGCTGCTACAAATTCATATGTTGATGATATACTGATTGATGAGACAAGGGTTGCAGTATCTGAAGTTGTGGAGCACCTGAAGCTGTATGGATTGGCCACGAAACAGCCTGAGCCACTGGAAGGGGGTACTGCCTTGGGTCTGAGACTGGAAAGAGAGAGAAGTGGGGAGCTAGTTTTCCGGACAGCCAATGAGGTGCCGGCAGTGAGGGAGGACTTGAGTAGGAGAGAGTTGTTTTCCGTGTGTGGAAAGTTGGTAGGCCACTACCCAGTTGCAGGATGGCTCCGGGTAGCGTGCAGTTATGTGAAGAGGAGAGACGAGGGTGTGAGATGGGAGGACAAGGTTGGGAAGGAGACTGTTGAAATGATGCAAGATATCGTGAGGCGGGTAAGGCACGAAGACCCGGTAAGAGGGAGATGGTACGCGGCCAGGTCGGAGAAAGGAGTTGTTTGGTTTGACGCAAGCAGTATCGCAATAGGAGTGATTTTGGAGACTGGTGATGAGACTGTTGAGGATGGTGCGTGGTTAAGGAAAAAAGATGACTACAACCATATCAATGTAGCAGAGCTGGATGCTGTACTGAAAGGCATCAATTTAGCTCTAAAGTGGGACTTGCGAGACATCGAGTTGCGAATGGATTCAGCTACAGTGTTTGGTTGGCTGAGATCAGCAGTGACTGCTGAGAACAGAGTTCGGGTGAAGGGACTCTCAGAACTGATTGTGAAGCGCCGCTTGGGGATCTTGAAAGACTTGATAGAAGAGTTCAGGGTCAACCTGCGTTTAAGTTTTGTGCCATCTAAGGAGAATAAAGCAGATGTGCTAACGAGGGTGAAGAAAGTGTGGCTAGGGGTCCCGGAAGAGGCTATGGTGTGCTGCACAGGAGTCCAAAGTGTGGAAGGTCTGCACCAAATGCACCACATGGGGGTTGACAGGACACTGTACGTGGCGAGGAAGGTTGACCCAGCAGTCACGAGAGACAAGGTCCATCAGGTGGTGAGACAATGTAGCAAGTGTCAGTCAACTGATCCCGCACCAGTTGTGCATGAAGCGGGGGAGATCAGAGTAGGGAGCAATTGGAAGAGACTAGCAGTAGATGTGACGCATTACAGGCAGGGGCTGTATTTATCTATGGTTGATTGTGGACCTGGTAGGGTAGCTATATGGAGAAAGCTGAGGGCAGAAAATGCAGAGGAAATTGCAGGAGCACTGAACGGGGTATTTTTGGAGAGGGGCCCAGTCGATGAGGTGCTGATTGATAACAGCACTGCTTTCCGGTTGCAGGTTTTGAAGAATGTGCTTGACAAGTGGAATATTAGTCGTTACTTTAGAGCTGCATACCGGCCAAGTGGAAATGGAATCGTGGAGAGACATCATCGGACAATCAAGGCCATGGCAGAAAGGGCTCAGGTGACACCTATGGAGGCGGTATTTTGGTATAATATGTCGCCCAAGTCAGGCCAGGATGAGAAGACTGTTCCGCAGAGGGCGGTGTTTAAGTATGAGTGGCGACATCCTAGTATGGTACCAAAGAGTGTGGGGGGCGAGGAAGGAGGTGCGTCCGTCCAGATTGGAGATGAGGTTTGGGTGAAGCCACCGAATGCAAAATGCACATCACAATGGGGGAAGGGCACAGTGACTGATGTGCATTCCCAGAACAATGTCTCCGTCGACGGGATGCCGCGGCATATCCTGGACATTAGAAGAGTCGTGGACTCATCGATGGAGGACGAGGGGCCAGTGGTACCTGATGGGGATGAAGTGGTAGTAACATATAGTGAAGACGAGGAGATACCATGGCGGCTGCGGCGATAGAGGCGACCACCGGTGTGGATGAGAGATTATGAAGAGGGAGAGTCAAGCGGGGAGGAGTATTAATTAGTGATCTTAAGATTAAGGAGGCGTGTGGTGTGACTGGTGTAGATGAAAGAATTTGGCAACACTGGGTGATGAGAGCTGGCAACACAGGGGAAAACAAAGAGAGAGGAGGGTGCTGGCGAGTGGGCAGTTTCGAAGTGGTGGCTTGCTTGGTGAGACGTTTCTAATTCCTGAGGTGGCAAGGAGGTTGGTTGTTTTAGGGAGCTCCTCTTGCGATGGTGATTTTCCCAACCTTAGTCGCGATGGGGCTGTAAGGTTGGTAATAGCTGGTCACGATAAGTCTGGAAGGTCAACATAAGGAGGTGCGAGTGGCCTGTAGGGAGGACAGGTGCTGGAGACTCGAACAAGCAGTCAACTAACTGACTCTGCTGCCACAAGTAAGGTGATTGAATTTTCTGTTAGTCCACACTTATATAAACCATACGAGTGCCTTGGACTGGCATAACGCTGTTTCATTTCATCGATACAGATTGTGGCTGATTGTATCATCATTAGAAAATAACGAGCGGATGAAGCCGACTGGCTCGCAATCCCTTTGCCTGTTGCCCGCTACACTGAAATTTTCCTCCTCCTTTTTTTCTGTTACACGTAATTCAAAAGTAGAATTGACTGGTCCATTAGAATATTCTATCCTTTCTGTGTGAAGTGTTTAGCTTGATAGAGTTTTGTATTCACATGTATTTGTTTCCCCTAAGAGCATTGATTATTCATCCACTTTAAAATATTGAGCCTATAGTATCGTTCTTTTGAATGTGGTATCAATTTATAAATAACCTTTGAGTTAATGTGTATATTCCAAACTTGGGAGAATATTTTGTGGAGGCAATATCTCGGTGAGTTTGCCTGATGAGTCCGTTTGAGACCATGAGATTGCTAGATACACATGAGATAGTATTATTTTAAATATTAGGTCAAGAGGTGAGATTAATATTCCCAGAAAGGATAAAGCTAAGTGTATCACTGCCATTTAGGAGTGTTGGTTCAGTGTTGAAGATTATACAATAGTGAATGATAATATAATATTGAATATTCACCCAAATGTGACGAACACTATACATATTAGTGTGATAATACCATCCCGATAATTTATTCAGCTGTGGTGATTACACGCTTGAAATTATTGATCCTTGTTATATTTAGTCTGCCCAGTGATAATCTCAGTGCGAAGGAGAATTTGTCTTTGTTTCTAGCAATTTATAGTCTTTAAAGTAATCTATGTTTAATTTGATCTAATTATCTTGTTTCTTTTATTTGTATGCTTAGATTTAGTAAATATTAGGTTAAGTTTTCATTGAGTTGAAAACTTATTATTCGCTAAGGAGTCTTGATTGTGAGGTTGAGTTGCCCGAAAGGTGTGCTAATATCTTATTACTCACGCACCCTTTTAAAAGAACACGCTACCCTAGTTTTCTTATTTTGCAAGGCCCCAGAAGTCCTCATCATTCCTTTCTGGTGGAATAAATTCCCAGCATACGCTGGGTGGTGACAGCCTACTCTCTAAAACTCTGATTTTTACGGTGAGTCTAAAATTTCTATTATTACACTTGTGTCATTAGTGGTGTGATACATCATCTCTCATTAATTCATAAGAGCCAAAATTTTGACCTCTACACCGGTGACAGCGATGGTGATTACTATTTCTCATTAATTAACACAGAGTTAAAAAGCTATAATTACACTGGTGACTAGAGTGGTGGGATTTGTTAAACTGGGTTAATTTCCCATCATTTCATAAGAGTTAAAAATCTGACCTCTACACCAATACACATTGCACACACGAAATCAGCATTATTTTGCAGTCTATCTCTAATACCACTACATCTCTTATGCACTCACTTATCAAAAACACTGCACATGAGGGAATTACTTCCCACATCCTTGTGTCAAACTGCACGTGGCCAAACTCCTATTTTGACAGTACCACTACCAGCCCTAGATATCACCACTTTTGTTTTTCCACATTTACTCTCAAACCCTAATGCCTCATTCAGTCTCTCCATTTCCTAAATCATCCCTCCCCCTCCCTTTCATTCTCTGCAATCAACACCATGTCATCAGCATACAACATCTCCCATGGAAGCCCATTTCTGAGGTCACACAAAAGAGCTTCAAGACCATGACAAACAATAAGAGGCTCAGGACTGACTCCTGATGCATGCCAACATTCAAAGAAAACTCATCAGTCAAATCTCCATTCACTCTCACAGGTGTGAGCACCCACACACATTGACATAACCACTCTAACCAGCCACTCCTCAATATTAAGACTTCTTATTGCCCACTTCACTATCTCCTTAGAGACTCTGTCAAAGGCTTTCTCAAAATTGATAAAAACATGCCCACTTCACTATCTCCTTAGAGACTCTGTCAAAGGCCCTCTCAAAATTGATAAAAACAAAGTACAGATCCCTTTTCTTTCCTATAAATATTTCCTTAAGCCATAAGACAATGGATATGGCTTTAGTGGTCCCTTTGCCTGGCATAAATCAAAACTGCATCTCATCAATATTCACTCTTTCTCTAACCATACCTTCAATGACTCTCTCAATTACCTTCATTATATGATCCAAAAGTTTTATGCCACTTAAATTTCCTCTTCCCAGAACATCACCCTTCCCCTTATATACATTTACAACCACACTATTCAGCCAGACATCTGGAATGACACACTCATATATAATCCAATTTATCATATCAGTAGCCAAACCCACTCCTATATCACCTAAGGCCTTCAACATTTCAGCAGTCAACCCAAATACACTTGCTGCCTTCCCCGATTGCATCCTGCCTATTGCCCTGCTCACAGTAGCAGCATCAATCAAAGGCCAAGGGCCAAACTTTGAATCCACTGACCCCAAACCTTCCCTGATCCAGCCAGACTCCTCATTCAGCAACCAGTTATAATGCTTTCTCCAGGTGTCTTTAATATCCTCACTGTCTACCACTTCCTTCTTTCATCATAACTATCTATCTATCTATCTACTGCCAGATGCCTTAATCTCGTACGGGGTGGCCACAAACAAATCGCCTCAATATCGCTCTGTACCCCGCCATTTCACTGCCCTGCTCCCAGCTCACACCCCCTCTCTCATATATCTCTCTACTCCATCCCTCCACCTCATCCTTGGCCTCCCCCTCCCTCTCCCCCCCTCCACCTCACTCACATACACTCTCCTCATCAGTCTCCCACTCTCCATCCTCTCCACATGCCCAAACCACCTTAATGTGTTTCTCCTAACACTTTCTATCATATCCACATCCACACCAAAATGCTCCTTCACTTCCTCATTTGTCAGTCTGTCTCTCCACGTGACTCCACATGCTCCATTCAAATAACTAATTTCCACTGCTCTCTTCTGTCCCTCCAACAAGATCTGTCTTAAGCTGCCACTGAACTGTACAAGAGTCTCCTGAAGCTCACTAGAAAAAAGTGCAAACTATCTACAATACTGGCAAAATGCGGTTAAAAAAAAATATATCTTCATAATACCACTATATTTCTTGCCACTCTGTAAAACACTCCATAATACAGATTTATTTCTTGCCACTAAACTTATATCTCCACAGTATGACTTATGATACAGCTGAAATCTATACCCAGTATACAGTATCATGACTCGATATGTACTGTACTTGGGAAGGGTTGACTGTACAGTGCACCCTCACACAATGAGAGTTTATGGGCAGCAGAAATCCTCGCATTCTGCAATTTCACATTGTGTGAACCAAAGAATTTATGGGAAAAATGGTATGTGGTGAACAATCCACTCAGGGCTTGGTCTTTGGGTTCCCTTCCCACCTACTCTACCCTGCCAATACTTTGTCTAATAGTATTTCTAGTTGGACCAACAAATAAAACTACAAATAGAACACCATGTACCTTCATTTAAGTAAATCCTGGGCTTGTTAAGAAGGGAGGAGGGTGGGTATCTGCGGCTCGGGGCATCTACTCTTGCCCTGTGGGGTGGGGCAACGCATTGTATCACTGTCACTGCTGCTGTCCCTGCTGAGGCCTCCTTGATTCAC
The DNA here is from genome assembly GCA_018397915.1 of Birgus latro. Taxonomy (NCBI): domain Eukaryota; kingdom Metazoa; phylum Arthropoda; class Malacostraca; order Decapoda; family Coenobitidae; genus Birgus; species Birgus latro. Next base: position 67,705 of record JAGKTI010001165.1, read on the forward strand.
ACAAGCCTACCTCTTTCCCAGTTGCCAAGTTTCTTTCTCTTATTGCTTCATTTTAATAACCTTACTCCTCAACTCCAATGTGATCTTCTTGCTCTTAGAACTCTTTGGAGGGGCCATGATAAACAGGTGGGTAATGCTACAATGCTAAAACGGACCACAGGATGCGAGGTACCACAAGTGTTCTCGTGGCAGTAAGGAGGAGAAGTGTCTGTTTACCCAGGAAAGTTGGTAGATGGCATGAAGATAGCCAGCCAGCCACCCGCCATTTTGAATCTGACTCATCGCCAGCCACCTGCCTTTGTGTGACTGACTCGCACTGTCCAGCCCAACACTCGTAGTAATGGCGGGATGTCCATTTTTGCCTTGAATTCATACAGCCGATTCGCAGATTTCTATCTATCAATCTATCTACTGCCAGACGCCTCAATCCCGAACGGGATGGCCACAAACGAATCGCCTCCATGTCACTCTGCCATTTCACTACCACGCTCCCAACTCACACCCCCCTCTCTCATATACCTCTCCACTCCATCCCTCCATCTCATCCTCGGCCTCCCCCTCCCTCTCGCCCCCTCCATCTCACTCACATACACTCTTCTCGTCAATCTTTCACTCTCCATCCTCTCCACATGCCCAAACCACCTTAACGTGTTTCTCGTAACGGTTCCCATCACGTCCTCAACCACACCACAACGCTCCTTCACTTTCTCATTTGTTAGTCTGTCTCTCCATGTGACTCCACATGCTCCTCTCAAATAACTCATTTCCACTGCTCTCACTCTTGACTTCTGTCCTTCCAACAGGGTCCAAGCTTCACTTCCATATGTCAGAGTTGGTATCACAATACTGTCATGTAACAACTTTTTCACTTCCATGCTCACCTCCCTGTTTCTTATCACTACTTTCAACAAACCAGCAATCTTCCTTCCCTGCTGTACCCTTTCGAGCACTTCACCCTCCAGACTTCCATCCTTACTCATCACACTGCCCAAGTACTTAAATTCACTCACATTCTCCATATCCTTCCCATCCAATCTCACTGTACACTCACTGACTTCACTACTCTTGAAGACCATCACTTTACTCTTCCCCACATTCACCTTTAGATTCCATTTCTTACACACTCTCCCAAACTCATCTACCAAGCCTTGCAGCTCCCCTTCGTCTTCACTCAACAACACGGTATCATCTGAAAACAACAGTACAGGGAGTTTCCACACACTGCCCTCTCTCACTAGGGCCACTCCAACATCCACTGCCCAACCTTGTATCTCTTTTATAACCCCATCCATATACAGATTGAACAACCATGGAGATATGACACATCCTTGTTTCAATCCAACCTTCAAATGGAAAAATTCACTCAGTTTGCCATCCACACGCACTGCAGCCTTAGCACCCTCATACATACTCTTCACTGCCTTCCACAAACCTTGTCTATCCACCCTGTCATATGCTTTCTCCAGATCCATGAAGGCTGCATACAACTTCTTGCCCTTCTCTAGAAACTTTTCCACTAAGGATCTAAGAATGAATATCTGGTCTACACAACCTCTTCCCTTCCTAAAGCCTCCTTGTTCTTCTCCAACTAATTCCTCAGTAATTTCCCTAACTCTGTCAATAAGTATCCTACCATATATTTTTCCTATTACACTGAGAAGGCAAATGCCCCTATGATTACCACACACTGCTTTTCCCCCTTTTCCTTTGTACAGAGGAATAATTATACCTGACTTCCAATCCTCCGGGACTCTACCCTCCTCCTAAGCCAATCTGCACACCTTCCACAATCATTCTATTACTATCTCTCCCCCATGGTTCAGCATTTCACCACACACTTCATCAATTCCTGGGGCTTTCCCCATTTTAACTTTCTTCATTGCTTCCACCACTTCCATCCTGGTGATTTCTTCCTTTCTTCTCACAACCCTCCTTCTCCCTGCCATTCCCCAGCCACTTATACTTGCATTACTTTCATTGTCTATGTTCAACAGTTCATTAAAGTGTTCTCTCCATCTGTTTACTTTTTCTCCCTTCTCCACTAGTAATCTACCATTTTTATCTTTCACACCCCCACTGACTTCGTTGGCACCAAGTCTAGCTCTCTTTACCTCCTTCCAGAACATTTTCTTACATTCCCTCCACTTTGCACTCAAATTCCTTCCAAACTCCTCATCCACTCTCTTCTTACTCTCTCTTACTAATCTTTTCACCTCTCTCCTCCTCACTGCATATAACTCTCTTGTCCGTCTCTCAGCTTCTTCATCGCCCCTGTTCCTTATCCACTCATTATATGCTTTCTTCTTTTGTGCCACAGCCTCTCTCACCTCTTCAGTCCACCATGCTGTTCCCTGAACCCCCTTTCGCCTTCTCTTCACCCCACACACCACCTCAGATGCTGCACAGATTTCTACTGTGAATACCTTGCAGATTTCACATTCGATAAAAATAAGCATTTTCTGGGTTGACCTCGCATTGAAGGAGATTCGTACCATGTGAGTTCGTATTGTGTGGGGGTGTACTGTATTATAAAGTGAAGATGAATGTGAAATGCAAGGCTTGGTAAATAAGTTTGGAAAAGTATGTAAGAAATGGAATCTTAAGGTGAACGTAGGGTACAGTAAAGCTGTAGTCTTCAAGAGAAATGAAGTCACTGAGTGCATTGCATGGCTGGATGGTGAGGAAATCTGAGTGCATTTAAGTACTTGGATAGTGTGATGAACATAGATGGAAGTTTAGAGGATTAACTGCTTGAAAGGGTACAACAGGGAAGCAAAATTGCTGATTCATTTGTTTTATTTTGTTTTGTTTTTGAAGGCTCCAACATGCTCTTGGTTACCTAATGGCAGCTCTCCATGCTGCTCCATCTCTGGCAGCATCCCTATTCAGTCCCTCATCCCTAAGGTCACACTCCATGACCCCATCCCAGGTCTTTTTCAGTCTACCTCTTGGAACCCTATCCCCAACATGAACACTTCTCACTTTCTGCACCCAATTATCATCCCCCATCTTTTCCACATGCCCAAACCACCTCAATCTACCTCTTCTCATCTCAATATCATTGAAAGCGGCAAGAAGAAATAGCTACAGTATGTTAGCATGGAAGTATAAAAAAAAGTTGCTGCATGACAGTATTCTGATACTCACTCTAACACATGGAAGTGAAGCTTGGACCTTGTTGGAAGGACACAATTCAAGAGTAAGTGCAGTGGAAATGAGTTAACTGAAAGGAGTATGTTGAGTGAGGGTGTGAAAGATAAAAATCGCCTCCGTGTCACTCTGTCCCCTGCCATTTCACTACCATGCTCCTAACTCACACCCCCATCTCTCATATACCTCTCCACTCCATCCCTCCATCTCATCCTAGGCCTCCCCCTCCCTCTCGCCCCCTCCACCTCACTCACATACACTCTCCTCATCAGTCTTTCACTCTCCATCCTCTCCACATGCCCAAACCACCTTAACGTGCTTCTTCTAACGCTTCCCATCACGTCCTCAACCACACCAAAACGCTCCTTCACTTTCTCATTTGTTAGTCTGTCTCTCCATGTGACTCCAAATGCTCCTCTCAAATAACTCATTTCCACTGCTCTCACTCTTGACTTCTGTCCTTCCAACAGGGTCCAAGCTTCACTTCCATATGTCAGAGCTGGTATCACAATACTGTCATGTAACAACTTTTTCACTTCCATGCTCACCTCCCTGTTTCTTATCACTGCTTTCAACGAACCAGCAACCTTAATTCCCTGCTGCACACTTTCGAGCACTTCACCCTCCAGACTTCCATCCTTATTCATCACACTGTCCAAGTACTTAAATTCACTTACATTCTCCATATCCTTCCGATCCAATCTCACTGCACATTCACTGGCTTCACTTCTCTCGAAGACCATCACTTTACTCTTCCCTACATTCACCATTATATTCCGTTTCTTACACACTCTCCCAAACTCATCTACCAAGCCTTGCAGCTCCCCTTCGTCTTCGCTCAACAACACAGTATCATCTGCAAACACAGTACAGGGAGTTTCCAAACACTGCCCTCTATCACTAGGGACGCTCCAACATCAACTGCCCAACCTTATATCTCTTTTATAACCCCATCCATATACAGATTGAACAACCATGGAGACATGACACATCCTTTTTTCAATCCAACCTTCAAATGGAAAGATTCACTCAGTTTGCCATCCACACGCATACATACTCTTCACTGCCTTCAACAACTTCCCATCCACTCCATATATTCTTAATACCTTCCACAAACCTTGTCTATCCACCCTGTCATATGCTTTCTCCAGATCCATGAAGGCTGCATACAACTTCTTGCCCTTCTCTAGAAACTTTTCCACTAAGGATCTAAGAATGAATATCTGGTCTACACAACCTCTTCCCTTCCTAAAACCTCCTTGTTCTTCTCCAACTAATTCCTCAGTAATTTCCCTAACTCTGTCAATAAGTATCCTACCATATATTTTTCCTATTACACTGAGAAGGCAAATGCCCCTATGATTACCACACACTGCTTTTTCCCCTTTTCCTTTGTACAGAGGAATAATTATACCTGACTTCCAATCCTCCGGGACTCTACCCTCCTCCCAAGCCAATCTGCACACCTTCCACATCCATTCTATTACTATCTCTCCCCCATGCTTCAGCATTTCACCACACACTCCATCAATTCCTGGGGCTTTCCCCATTTTAACTTTCTTCATTGCTTCCACCACTTCCATCCTGGTGATTTCTTCCTCTCTTCTCACAACCCTCCTTCTCCCTGCCATTCCCCAGCCACTTATACTTGCATTACTTTCATTCTCTATGTTCAACAGTTCATTAAAGTGTTCTCTCCATCTGTTTACTTTTTCTCCCTTCTCCACTAGTAATCTACCATTTTTATCTTTCACACCCCCACTGACTTCGTTGGCACCCTGTCTAGCTCTCTTTACCTCCTTCCAGAACATTTTCTTACATTCCCTCCACTTTGCACTCAAATTCCTTCCAAATTCCTCATCCACTCTCTTCTTACTCTCTCTTACTAATCTTTTCACCTCTCTCCTCCTCACTACATATAACTCTCTCGTCCGTCTCTCAGCTTCTTCGTCGCCCCTGTTCCTCATCCACTCATTATATGCTTTCTTCTTTTGTGCCACAGCCTCTCTCACCTCTTCAGTCCACCATGCTGTTCCCTGAACCCCCTTTCGTCTTCTCTTCACCCCACACACCACCTCACATGCTGCACAGATTTCTTCTGTGAATACCTTGCACACACCTTCCACGTCCCCCATCTGCTCCAATCTATATTTACCCAATCGCTCCTCCACTTCCCTT
>JAGKTI010001165.1:76072-94939 GCA_018397915.1 Birgus latro
GGATCTAAGAATGAATATCTGGTCTACACAACCTCTTCCCTTCCTAAAACCTCCTTGTTCTTCTCCAACTAATTCCTCAGTAATTTCCCTAACTCTGTCAATAAGTATCCTACCATATATTTTTCCTATTACACTGAGAAGGCAAATGCCCCTATGATTACCACACACTGCTTTTTCCCCTTTTCCTTTGTACAGAGGAATAATTATACCTGACTTCCAATCCTCCGGGACTCTACCCTCCTCCCAAGCCAATCTGCACACCTTCCACATCCATTCTATTACTATCTCTCCCCCATGCTTCAGCATTTCACCACACACTCCATCAATTCCTGGGGCTTTCCCCATTTTAACTTTCTTCATTGCTTCCACCACTTCCATCCTGGTGATTTCTTCCTCTCTTCTCACAACCCTCCTTCTCCCTGCCATTCCCCAGCCACTTATACTTGCATTACTTTCATTCTCTATGTTCAACAGTTCATTAAAGTGTTCTCTCCATCTGTTTACTTTTTCTCCCTTCTCCACTAGTAATCTACCATTTTTATCTTTCACACCCCCACTGACTTCGTTGGCACCCTGTCTAGCTCTCTTTACCTCCTTCCAGAACATTTTCTTACATTCCCTCCACTTTGCACTCAAATTCCTTCCAAATTCCTCATCCACTCTCTTCTTACTCTCTCTTACTAATCTTTTCACCTCTCTCCTCCTCACTACATATAACTCTCTCGTCCGTCTCTCAGCTTCTTCGTCGCCCCTGTTCCTCATCCACTCATTATATGCTTTCTTCTTTTGTGCCACAGCCTCTCTCACCTCTTCAGTCCACCATGCTGTTCCCTGAACCCCCTTTCGTCTTCTCTTCACCCCACACACCACCTCACATGCTGCACAGATTTCTTCTGTGAATACCTTGCACACACCTTCCACGTCCCCCATCTGCTCCAATCTATATTTACCCAATCGTTCCTCCACTTCCCTTTTATATTCAGCCTTTATTCCATCCTCTTGTAACTTTTCTACCCTCCTTGTAACAAATACTTCCTCCTGTCCTTCCCTTCTTCTCTTCCTCCATCTTGTTTGGATTCTGATTCTGGCCACCACCAAGTGGTGGTCAGAAAGTCCACTCCCCCAACCTCTATATACTCTTGCATTGGTTACACATCTTCTCATCCTTTCATCCACACACACATAGTCAATCATTGCCTTCCGTTCATTCATTCCACCGTCCTCTCTTCTCACCACTCGCCATGTATACCTATGGATCATTTTGTGCCTGAAGAGGTTATTAGCTACCACCAACCCCCTCCCAGCACTAATGTCCACTAAAGCACTGCCATTCTCATCCACCTATGCAGGCACACCCCACTCACCAACCACTCCATCCACCTTCTCATTCCCTACTTTTCCATTCATATCTCCAATAAGAAACACTCTCTCATTCCTTTCAAACTTTTCCAAGCAGGCTTCCACATTTGTCCAAAACTCTTCTCTCACTCTACTTACACGATCTTGCGTTGGTGCATACACGCACACAATTGCCCACATTTGTAGACCGACTTTCACTCTTATCCAGACAATCCTTGACCCGTGCTAAATGTTCTCAACTCTCCAACTCGAATTCTTCTCGCTCCTTTTGGCACCTTGCCAAAAACCTTTCTAACAACTTTACCTCATCATCCTTCCCTCCTCTTTTCTACTCTGATGGCTCTGTAGCTATTTCTTCTACTGATAAAGCAGATCTCTTCGCTCAGACTTTCTCCTCCAATTCCACCTTAGACGATTCTGGTGCTATTCCTCCATCACTTCCCCCCTCTGACTTCCTCTTGACTGACATTAAAATTTCTTCAGATGAATGTATTTTCTGCCATCACTGGCCTCAATACTAACAAGGCATATGGTCCTGATGGAGTCCCTCCTGTTGTCCCCAAAAACTGTGTTTCCATGCTTACACCCTGCCTAGGTAAACTCTTTCGCCTTTGTCTACTTTCTCCTCCAATTCCACCTTAGACGATTCTGGTGCTATTCCTCCATCACTTCCCCCCTCTGACTTCCTCTTGACTGACATTAAAATTTCTTCAGATGAATGTATTTTCTGCCATCACTGGCCTCAATACTAACAAGGCATATGGTCCTGATGGAGTCCCTCCTGTTGTCCCCAAAAACTGTGTTTCCATGCTTACACCCTGCCTAGGTAAACTCTTTCGCCTTTGTCTATCAACTTGTACCTTTCCTTCTTGCTGGAAGTTTGCTCTCATTCAGCCAGTCCCAAAGAAGGGTGACCATTCCCAACCCTCTAACTATCGTCCAATTGCTTTAACATCCTGTGTCTCAAAAGCTTTCGAGTCAATTCTTAACAGAAAAATTTTAAAGCATCTTTCCTGTCACAACCTTCTTTCTGAACATCAGTATGGGTTCCATCAGGGACGCACCACTGGCGATCTTCTCACCTACCTTTCAGACGCCAGGTCATCCTCCTTTCGAGACTCTGGCGAAAGCTTTGCCATTGTACTTGACATCTCAAAGGCTTTCAATCGAGTCTGGCATAAATCTTTAATTTCCAAACTGCCCTCCTATGGTTTCTATCCTTCTATGTATGCCTTTATCTTTAGCTTCCTTTCTGGTCGTTCTATAGCCGCTGTTGTAGACGGCCATCGTTCTTCTCCTAGACCTATCAACAGTGGTGTCCCTCAGGGCTATGTCCTATCATCAACTCTCTTCCTTTTATTCATCAATGACCTTCTAAGATGTACATCTAACCCTATCCACTCATATACTGATGATTCCACCCTTCACCTTTCCATTCAGTTTCCGCAACGTCCATCTCAGCAGTTACTTCAACAAAAAAGGGATGAGGCTATGGCACACCTAATGTCTGACTTGGCTCATATCTCTGATTGGGGTAAAAATAATCTTGTTATTTTTAATGCATCAAAAGCTCAGTTCTTACACTTATCAACCTGACAAAATCTTCCTCAGGATTACCCACTTATGTTTAATAATGAACAGTTATGTCTGCATCATCCTTGAACATGCTTGGGGTTTCATTCTCTTGGGATTTGTCTTGGAAAGAACATATTACATCTCTTATGAAATCTGCTTCCAAGAGATTAGGTGTGCTAAGCCGATTCCGAACTTTCTTTACCCCTGCACAGTTGCTGACCTTGTACACGGATTTTATTCGCCCGTGTATGGAGTACAACTCTCATGTGTGGGGAGGCTCCCCACATGCAGCTCTTCTCAACAGGATGGAGTCAAAAGCTTTTCGTCTCATTAACTCTCCTCCTCTTACTGATTCTCTTCAATCTTTGTCTCTTCGCCGCACTGTTGCATCTTTATCTCTCTTCTATCGCTACTTCAACGGTCACTATTCCTCTGAACTGTCTGCTTGCATCCCTCCACCTCTACGACGGGCACGTAGTACCTGTCTAGCAACAAATTCTCATCCCTTTTCTGTCCAACTCTCTAATGCAAGAGTTAACCGTTACTCCCAGTCCTTCATTTATGCAACTGGTCAACTCTGGAACTGTCTTCCTCTGTCTGTATTTCCTACTTCCTATGATCACCAGTCTTTCAAATGCAGTGTGTCCAGGCATCTCGAAATGAACGAATCTTGAATTTGGCCCTCTTTTGTATTGTTTTTATTTTTTCTTTGAAAGCAGTATGCAGCCCTGTGGCCTTTGGTTCCTTCTTCCTTGCATTTGAAAAAAAAAAACTTATCTCTGTCGTCTTCAGATAAGCAGGTGGTTGTTCAAGCTTCGTATTTCCCCCCCTCTTTCCTTTGTGCCTATAATGTAAATCCTCTCTATATTTTAATAGGCTGACTGATAATGTCTCCTCCAACTTCCTTTCGTAATGACTTCTATCTCTGTCGTCTTCAGATACGCAGATTGCCGTTGTTCCATCATAGCCGCCTGCCCCGACGGAAGGAGTAACCAAACGGTTCTTCTCGTTTTTGCCCGTTTACAGTAGAAATTTTCCCCCCCCTCCTTTTTCAGATTCACTAATCTCGATAGCAAGTTACTGGTCCACTGTAATACTGTAATCTTATATATACATACAGTATTTGGGAATACTGTAAACGAGTAGTAAGCCTGTTTGAATTTTAGTCCTAGGAAGTTATTGAAAATTGCATTCCGGATTTAGAGTGTCGATTCGTTTACGTAGTTCCTCTATTATCGTTGTATGAGTTGACTGAGAACTTCGAAGTGAAAAGTGTGGGAAAGAACTCAGTCCCAAGGATATATTCTGTTATGTAATTTTTCGAAGGTCATTACCCAAGGAGCCCATATGAGGCCATTGGATCGTTGGTTCCATGTTAAGCTGTCATTGTGAATTTATTGATTTGTTATATGAAAATGTTCGATACACTGGAGATAATGTTAATTTGGAAATAGTAGGTTAAGAGGTGACACTTAAATATTTGTATGTGCATGTGAATATAAAATTGTGCTTAAACCCAACTGTGAGGAACTCTGTTCATAATAGTGTGTTACTATCATTCTGTGAATCTGCTGAGCGGAGGTGAATGTACTCTTGCATGTATTGATCTTCTTTTGGTAAATCTGACCTGCCCTGAGATAATATCAGTGCGAGAGAGTAATTATCTTATAATTTCTAGTAATTCATATCCTGTAAGTAATCTGTGGTTAATTTGATCAATATCTAGTTTCTTATATTTGTATGTTTATACTTGGTAAATATTAGGTTAAGTTTTTATTGTGTTCGAGACTTATTATCCCCTGGGGAGTTTTATCATGAGATTGAGCGCCCCGCAAGGTGTGTTGCTATCTTAAGACTCACGCACTCTAAACAATTCACGCTACCCTAGTCACTTATTTGCAAGGCCTCAGTGCTCTTCATCTTACTTTAGTGGAGCAAGTAATTCTTTCCCAGCATTCGCCTACTCTTGTAACTCTGATTCATAATGATGGTATCTCTTCTTGTTTTCGTTAATTCACTCTCGTCTAAATTTTGCATCACGACAATGGCGGCTAAAAGTGGTGGGATTGTTAATCTCCCATCTTACATACAGAGTCAAAAAATTCTATCCTTACACTGGTGGCAAAAGCAGTGGAATTTAGATTGAAATCCAGTATCAATACACTAGACGCCCACTTAATCTTATAATCTGTCGACTCCTAGACGAAAAAAAGAATTCTCCATCAATTATAAGAGTGAAGATAGATCGGCGTATTCTCATAGTTACTAGTAGACGAACAGTATGTTTAAAGTGTCCCTAGTAGGTCACAGTTAAATCCCTCAGTCATTGTATATTAATTCGGGCGTGGAATTGAGAATATATCGGGCCCCTGGTGCCAAGGCGAGAACTTTTTTCTCTGATGACCGAGTAAATGGAATATTAGAATGGAAACACGATCTATGCATACTCTGGATAGTAAGCAATGACATTAGTTGGCATACGACTCCAGGCCAAATAGCTCATAACATCAAACAGATTGCAGGAGCCATAGAGAGTAGTTGTGTGACAGTAGTCCGTATTTATCTAGTGGAACCCCATATTTACCAGGGAAACACCCCAATCTCTACTGAGGGTTACCGAACATTCCAAAATGCCATCAATCAGAAAATAAAACATAAGGCAAAGTACAAGGTGGTCCAGTTCAATACAGCATATTATGCGGGAACACTAGCAGATGGAGTTCACTGGTCAGATGAGGCAAAGAGTAAAGTAAAAGATAAACTGCTGGCAGTGATAAAGGGATATTTGGTCTAGTGGATTGGGAAGCCTGTAAAAGTAAGAGATATTCTTTTCATAACACCATGAGTTGGTGAGATGTAGAAACTCGGTTTAAGGAGGAGGAATTCTTTCCTAGACTAACTCAGTTAGCCCATGAACTTGACCAGCTTGAACCGCAGCAGTTCCACTCAAAATCCGCCTATCCTCAGTCTCCTGACCGATCTCTAACAATGTTAGGAAAGGGGAACCTCACAAAGCTTCGTGATATTCCAACTCTAGAACTTGGCCAACTACAGGGTATCGATGCGGCAGCTCGCCTGGAAATGTTTTTTGAAGCAGCAGAACAGCGTGACCAGGATGATGGGATGCGCATACAAATCGCGAAGAGTCGAGTGAGCTCAGAACTTGCCATTTTCTTTCATAACAACCAGACTAAAAATTGAGTAACCTCATGGTCGGCATTCAAGGCATTCCTTAGAGCAGAGTTTGCTACTGAAGTGAGTATTGACCAGGCATGGCAGGAGCTGGATTCAGCCTGTTATGATTGGGTAGAATCACCTCAGACCTTTACGCACCGCTTTATTTGCCAACACGTGGCCACAGAACATAAATTTCCTAGTGAGAAATTTCCTAACCGAGACAGAACTATCAAGCAAAAATTGTGGTATGGGTTACCTCTTCCATCAAGGGTAAAACTCGAAGGTTTCCTAGATGATGAACACCCGTTGAGAAAGTTTATTGACAGAACTGAACATGAACGCCAACTATTGGAAGTAAGTCAATCATCTCGGGTCAGTGCGGTGCCTTCCGAGAGAAGTGTGAAGGAAAGGGAGGTAGGAAACCGGATATCGCCATCCATCTCGTCGAATCAAAGTGGTATTTCGAGTCCAGATGGACCGAGAGACGACGTGAAGGAACTAAAACGCCGGATCCATGAGCTCAAACCTAACCTAGCACAAGTAAATAAGAGACGGCCTAGTACCCTCAAAGCATATAGGGATAAATACTGTGCTCACTGTCTCACATCATCACATAACCCCCGAGATTGTTGGCGGAAACCCCCTCCTGGGCATTGTTTTGATTGTCACAGACCCGGATGTCGGTGTGGTGAACGCGGGTGCCCTGGACATACACAGCACCACAGCTCGAAATTTCTCTCCGAAAGTATCCCATGAACCGTCTCAACAAAGATGACTAGCCGGCGGCCAAACATCCCCCACTATCAGTGTAATAATAAATGGGAAAATAATAGAAGGTATTGTGGTCACCAGTAGTAGCTATGGATTGAGGGAGAACTGAACGCACGTCAAAACCCGCCATGCATACAAGGAGTCACAGGCGCACCTCTGAGAGTATTGGGAATGTTGCGAGCTGAAATAGCGGTTGGTGACGAGAAGATGATTAAACAATGGTTCCCGGTAGTACCAAATTCTTACATCAGTACTGACATACTCCTGAGATGTGACGTGTTGAGCCAAGCTCCGCTCATGTGGGATGGGGTGAAGAGAGTTATGATCTGGGGAGGCGCCCCTTATGTGGTGAATCATATCTGCCGTCAGAAGAACAAGGAGGGGAGAGTGAGAGTTGATCCAGTAGAACTTTCTAATCCAAAACAAACCTTCTCGCAGATTAACCTCCTCACTACAGTACAGGTAGACCCTTACCAGTCTAAATTCATGTCCGTACCTGTAAAAGAAGACCCAACAACTAATCTCATCATCTACCCTCAACCTAGGGTTAATCATACTAGTCATCCTTATGTGGTCCAAGTAAATCAGGCAAATACCATCTACTTCCCGCTCATTAACACCACCAAAAAGGTAAAAGTATTTCGTAAGGGTACCATTATTGGATCATACGAAAGAGTGGCCAATCCAATCCCTGACAAAATTAACATCACTAAAATACACAACGATCTTCTCCCAGAGAACGATCATGTCAAACAAAATGGAACACGTTCTCAGAAACTGAAAGCTTTGATCGGCGAACAGAATTGGCAACATCTCACCAATCACCAGCGAGAAAATTTAACTAAGTTGATCCTTGAGTATGACCCTCTTTTTATTCTTGACCAAGGGGAGTTAGGCCCGATCAGGGGTCCTCCAGCTCATATTGAAGTCGCAAACCCTCAGCCCAGTCGTGAGCCTATGTATCGCTATCCAGTTCAAGCAAAACAAATTATCACTGAGATGTTGAGAGACATGGAGGACGGAGAGATCATTGAAAGGTCCACAGCAGCCTGGTTGTCACCTACAGTCCTTGTTAATAAACCCGATGGTAGTAAACGAATGTGTCTCGATTATCGCCATGTAAACCAACACCTCACGGCGGATATCTACCCACCTCCACAGCTAGATGAGTTAGTAGAACTACCAGCCAGACATTAGTATTATGTCACACTGGACATGTGAGAGGAGTATTCCAAATTTTGTTAGATGAGGAGAGTCGTGATCTCACTACCTTCAGTGATGGGGTAGCGCTACCGATTCAGATGCCTTCCTTTATGTCTCAACTGTTCCCCAGTAATTTTCTCACAACAAATGGTCACATTATTAGCACCTCTTCTACAGAAGGGTTGGGTCAAAAATTATTTAGATGATTTAATCTTATGGGCCCCCACTTTCCCTACTCTATTGAGGCGACTGAAACAACTTTTCGAGCTGCTTGCTCTTAGCGGTGTGAAATTAAATCTCAGTAAATGTGAATTTGGATGTAAGGAAGTGACCTTCCTGGGTCACCAGATTTCAGCAGAGGGAAGTAAGCCGGATCCAAAAAACATTGAAGCCATTGTGAAGATGAAGCCACCCACCACCGTGAAGGAAGTGAGACGATTCCTCGGAATGTGTGGGTTTTAAGGAAAACATGTACCATCGTTCGCACGGATTGCTACACCCCTTACCAATTTGACTAAATCTCAAACGACATTTCACCGGACGGGCGAATGTCAGAAGTCTTTTGAACATCTCAAATGTTGCCTTACAAATGCCCCTGTTTTGGTTAGAGCTTGGGTACAGCAACTGTTCATTCTTACTACGGACGCCAGTAACTCTCATGTTGGAGGAGTCCTTAGTCAAATCCAAGGTGACTGTACCAACAAGCCAATCAGGTACTTCTCAAAAAAATTGACCTCTTGCGAGTCTCGTTATTCAACAACAGACAAGGAGGCTCTAGCAGTAGTTCTCATGTGCCAGAACTTTCATAATTACTTATGGGGTACCCGTCACACGGTAGTCACTGATCACCAATCTCTAACAAGCATATTCAAATACAGAACTAAATCACCTAGGATGAACCGATGGATTCTGGAAATGAGGGAATAGAACTATGACATTCCATACCTCAAAGGCAAGGATAATTTTGTCGCAGACCAGCTGTCACACCCAGTTCAAGTGGTAGTCCGTTCACCTAAAGCCACATGGCTTAGGTTAGACCGACAACAAATGAGAGACTGCCAGAGAGAAGAACCAGTATGGGGAGAACTAGCGCAGTATCTGGAAGGTGGTAGAATCCCTGCTAAAAGATTACCAAAGACTACGTAAGATCAGTTTGCCTTGGTAAATGAAATATTACATTTTGTACGCGAAAAGGCGGATGGTAGTCTTCATTATAGTCTCACAGTTCCTCGTACCTTAGCTGTTCAGGCTCTACAACATGCCCATGAATTAACAGGCCATCTAGGGCAAAAGAAAACTATAAAAAAAACTGAAGAACTCTATTACTGGCAAAATCTCAAAGTCGATGCATGTGAGTATGTAAAAAAATCTGTAACTTGTCAAAGGTTCAAACAGGACACTGGATTGCAGCAACAGTGGATGGAATTACCCCCAGTGAATAAACCACTGGAGAGGATTGGAATAGATCTCACTGACCTGGAGTCCAGGGTTATCGCTATGTGCTTACAGTAGTGTACCTCTATAGTCGCTTCGTTAGGTTCTTCCCTCTTACAACAAAACAGACCACACACATCACAGACAAACTTGGGCAGTATGTGGCAGACTATGGCACACCCCGCGGAATTGTCCTGGATAACGGAGGAGAGTTCATCATCAGAGACTTTCAATGGTTCTATACTACACAACCCCTTATCATCCCAAAGGGAATGGAGTAACCGAGAGGATGCACAGGACCCTGAAGTCAATCCTTTCTGCCTTATGTCAGGGCCACCCTCTCTGTTGGCCCCAATTGCTCCAGTCCTGTCAGATCGCCATGAATCATGCTGGAAGTTTGCTCTCATTCAGCCAGTCCCAAAGAAGGGTGACCATCCCAACCCTCTAACTATCGTCCAATTGCTTTAACATCCTGTGTCTCGAAACTGTTTGAGACTATTCTTAACAGAAAAATTTTAAAGCATCTTTCCAATCACAACCTTCTTTCTGATCGTCAGTATGGGTTCCGTCAGGGACGCTCCACTGGCGATCTTCTCACCTACCTTTCAGACTCCTGGTCATCCTCCTTTCGGAACTTTGGCGAAAGCTTTGCCATTGTGCTTGATATCTCAAAGGCTTTCGATCGAGTCTGGCATAAATCTTTAATTTCCAAACTGCCCTCTTTTGGTTTCTATCTTTCTATCTGTGCCTTCATCTAAGCTTCCATTCTGGTCGTTCTATAGCCGCTGTTGTAGATGGCCGCTGTTCTTCTCCTAGATCTATCAACAGTGGTGTTCCTCAGGGCTCTGTCCTATCACCAACTCTCTTCCTTTTATTCATCAATGACCTTCTAAGCTGTACATCTAACCCTATCCATTCATACGCTGATGATTCCACCCTTCACCTTTCCATTCGGTTCCCGGAATGTCCATCTCAGTAGTTACTTCAACAAACAAGGGATGAGGCTATGGCACACCTAATGTCTGACTTGGCTCGTATCTCCGACTGGGGTAAAAATAATCTTGTTGTTTTTGATGCATCAAAGACTCAGTTCTTGCACCTATCAACCCAACAAAACCTTCCACTGGAGTACCCGCTGTTTAATAATGTCCAGCTCGTTCCTACATTATCCTAGCATATGCTTGAGGTTTCATTCACTCGGGATTTATCTTGGAAAGAACATATTACATCTCTTGTGAAATCTGCTTCCAAGAGATTAGGTATGCTAAGCCGACTCCGAACCTTCTTTACCCCTACACAGATGTTGACTTTATACACGGGTTTTATTTGCCCCTGTTTGGAGTACAACTCTCATGTGTGGAGAGGATCCCCACATACAGCCCTTCTCAATAGCGAGGAGTCAAAGGCTTTTCGTCTCATTAACTCTCCTCCTCTTACTAGCTCCCTTCAACCTCTGTCTCTTCGCCGCACTATTGCATCTTTATCTCTTTTCTATCGCTACTTCAATGGCCACTGTTCCTCTGAACTGTCTGCTTGCATCCCTCCACCTCTATGACGGGCATGTAGTACCCGTCTAGCAACAACCTCTCATCCTTTTTCTGTCCAACTCTCTAATGCAAGAGTTAGCCGTTACTCCCAGTCCTTGATTTATGCAACTGGTCAACTCTGGAACTGTCTTCCTCTGTCTGTATTTCCTACTTTCTATAATATCCAGTCTTTCAAACGCAGTGTGTCCAGGCATCTCGAAATGAACGGATCTTGAATTTGGCTCTCTTTTGTGTTGTTTTTGTTTATTCTTGGGAGGAAATGTTTGCGGGCGCATGGCCTTTGGTTCCTTCTTCATTGTATTAAAAAAAAAAAAAAAAACACGTCTATGGGACAGCAACCTTACTTCGCGTTCTTCTCTTGCCATCCTCCCAGACTGGTTAGTGCGCCATTACCCTCAGTCGATGGCAAGGAAGACGAGATCACGGTTGCCCATGCACTTATTCAGGACACTCATCAAAAGATGTTGAGAAAGTACAGAGACGTGGCTAACCGAAGGTGAAAGATCCAAGTGGTTGGAGTTGGAACCCTTGTGTGGATTAAGAAAGAAACAGTGATACCTGGTACATGTCGAAAGCTTAATGTAAAATGGGATGGTCCATATCGTGTAGTGGAAGTGTTAATGGACGGAAGTGTGTACGTGGCAGAGAATGTATTCACTGGGAAAAAGTTACAAAGAGCCGAAGGACAAGTGAAACCCTATTATGGAGGGGAAGAGTGGCTCTTGGAACCCCTGAAAGAAGCATTTGTACCTGACCCAGTGGACGAACAATTACCACCACGTGAAAGACGTCCTCCCCGTAGACTAATTGAAGAATATTGAAGTATAGTGCTTCCTCCAATTTTGCGAGAATATGGTCGACAAAAAACCTCGCAAAATCAAAATTCGCAAAATTCAAACAATTAAATATATGAAATAAAGGCAAATTGGTCGACATCACCCCAAGGTAAGCACTTTTTCCCACTCTTTCTCTCGACTCTACCTCTCAATTTTATGATGATAAATGAAATAAACACGAACTGATGTACTGTACAGTGACATTAACGAGAAAGCATCATAGGTAAGAAACATTAAAAAAAAAGAAATGCATTTACACTGATCTGAATATTGGCTTGGTGTACAGGACTGGTGGCGGGGCGAGGCTTGGCTACTGTTGCCCCGCGGGGCCTAAGTCATCACTACCACTGTTGGCAGATATTTCCACATCTTGCTGTGTTTTTTCTGCCTCTCTCATGAATCCCTCGAAGTCAGAATCGTCACTGGGGTCATCAGAATGAAAAAGGTTAGGGATGCTAGGATCACTGGCTGCTTGGGGAGGGGTGGCAGGACAGATGGTCGATGGGGCAGGGTCTCTTGGGGTTCTCATTAATTTTGTTATTAGAGACTGCTTCCTCTTGTTAACCCCATCTCTGTGTAGGTCAGCATAAAAACGAAGGGCCCTGTCAACACCGTGGCATGCCTGCTGAGCCCTAAATTGTCGCATTTGTTGTTCACGATGGTTTTTTTCAGCTGGTCAATGATGGCGAGACTATTGGCCACGTTATGCATCGTTAATTCTCGGCCGCACCACTTTTATGCTGACCTCCACAGAGATGGGGTTAACAAGAGAAAGCAGTCTCTAATCACAAAATTCAAGAGAGCCCCAAGAGACCCTGCCCCATCGACCAGCCATCCTGCCACCCCTCCCCAAGCAGCCAGCGATCCTAGCATCCCTAACCTTTTTCATTCTGATGACCCCAGTGACGATTCTGACTTCGAGGGATTCATGAGAAAGGCAGAAAAAACACAGCAAGATGTGGAAATATCTGCCAACAGTGATAGTGATGACGTAGGCCCTGCGGGGCCACAGTAGCCAAGCCTCACCCCGCCACCAGTACCGTAAACCACACCAGTCTTCATATCAGTGTAAATGCATTTTTTTTTTAAATGTTTCTTACCTATGATGTTTTCTTATTAATATTACTGTACAGTACATCAGTTCACGTTTGTTTCATTTATCATCGTAAAATTAAGAGGTAGAGTCGAGAGAAAGAGTGGGAAAAAGTGCTTACCTTGGGGTGAAGCCGACCAATTTGTAGTCAGCACTGCCTCACTTACCAATGAACCTGATGTGTTTAAACCCCTTCCTTCTGAGGAACTGGCATAGCCACCCATTCGATGCCTTGAAAGGTTTTGTTGGAGGATTAATGGCTTTTTTAAGGCACATGTGATAGAATATCTTTGCCTGCTCCCTTATATGGCGCCCATCTAATGAAACCCCTTCCTTTTCCTTTCTTTGAATGTTGTGAGCAAGATATCTTTCCACTTTTATTAGCACTTCTTTGTTGTCCATCAGCATTCTACCATCATATTGAGCACCTCTATAGTTATTCGCTGCTTGCTTGATTTGTTCACTGTTCTTTAAAATCATTCTCACTGTCGATTCACCAACACCAAACTCCTGACCAATAGCAGAATTACCTTCACCTGCTTTTTTCGTTTCAATCATTTTCAGTTTGGTCTCCAAAATTATTTTCTTGTTCTTCTTACCTGTTGGCACCATGATAACACTCGAGCAAGGTTAGACTGCTGGGGTATTGCGAGGAGCACCACGAAATTGTGAGGGTCAGTGACCCTGGTTGGAAACAGGTGCAAACAAACGTGGCGGGGCGGCAGACCACTGAACTAGGAGACTCAGTACGCCCAGTGAACCATGATGTCACTACTCCACAAGCCAAAGTAGTGCGGGAAGACGACTCTCCCACCACTCGGCCTCGCAAAGTGTGTGATCAGTCCCAAAGTTCATAAATGTTAAAAAATACATGACTTTTGGAACTACCTCGCAAAATTGGTGAATCGTAAAGTTAAAGTTCGCAAAGTTGAAGGATGTACTGTATTTTTAAGCGAGTTAGTGCAGTATCATGTTAAGAGTTGGATAGGGAAATGTGTGCGGGTTGGACTGTCTGACTATTGACTGTGCTAGTTCAGGAGATAAAAGAGTTTAATCTCATATCTAGAGTTCATTGTAGTGCATCATGGGCGTAGCCCAGTTCAGTGGAAATATCTTGTTGCTTTAATTCAAGGGCAACCCTAGGAACTCCCTCAACTTACAGTCAACACGGTCTAGGGTGTAACAGTAACTTCAGGACCTGACAGGTGCTTGTCAGTTACTAGGTGTAGAGCTGAAAACACAAGGATGAGTGAATGGAGCGTGAATGTGATAGTAGTTGTATGTATGGGAAGCGCCCCTGGGACGATCCTAGCAGCGAGAGTAAGGGTCAGTCCAGGTGAGACGACCATGTTATCGCCCAAGCTGGAGGTTTGCTGGGGCACATCTTTCCACTGAATTTTCGAGAGATCATTGGTGACAGGGAAGCGACCCCCTGGGGTACACAATTTTGCTCGTGGACTGACAGGTGCCACTCATGGGAGTAACAGTTAGTGGAATCACTATCTCATTCAGGAGTTCACAGAGAGTTTCACAGTCAAATTTGGTAAGTCCGTCCCGTCTGCACACACGTCTCTAAGAAGTGAAGAGAGGTGAACTGGTTGTTGACTTCCGATGTTAAAATTTTATTTTCCGGAGGATGGACCCGTGTAGTGCCGTAATTTTAAGGGTAATTTAAGTATACTTACGTTAGTATAAGTTAGTATAATATAAGTTAATATAAGTGTAGTATAAGTTAGTATAAGTGTAATGTAAGTGTAGCCTTGAACCCCTGATTATGATTCATCTGTAGTATGTAGGGAGTGATCATCAAATTCCATATTCAGGCTTGTTCCCTGTTAATATTTGTAGCCTAAGTGATACTCTAGTAATAGAGGAGCTGTACAGCGCGATTATGGGAGTGAGAGTCGTGGTCAGTTCTCATTGTAGAGACGAAAGTTTTAGCACGAGATTAATAATCGCGAAAACTTATCTTCATACTTTAAATTCAAAATTTGTAAGTCAGGCTTGGTATTATCATCTTTTTGTACTACTGTACATAGTAATGAATTAAAGCTTAGTTAAATTCTAACTACCGATAATGGAAATTTGCAAATCTTAATGTTTGCGTTACACTGGCGACTGGATACGTATCTCCACATGGTTATAATTAGTTTAAACACTTGTTGGTTTAGGCTTCGGTATAACTGTCAATCCCATATGCTTACCACAAAATTTTAAACATCGTCAGTCAATCCGTCTATGTATGTCGAGTGTGAACACCTTATTTCCTATGCCATGTTAGTAGGTGTGAACAATAATGCTGCAGAAGAATTAGCCGAAGTCAGTTCCAATGTTAGGACAACCGCGAGAAAGAAAGCATGCAGCCGAAGGGCAGTGACGCTCACTTCTATCTCTGTCGTCTTCGGATATGCAGGTGGGTGTTCACGCTCCGTATTTCCCCCCCTCTTCCCTTTGTGCCTATAATGTAAATCCTCTCTATATTTTAATAGGCTGACTGATAATGTATCCTCTAACTTCCTTTTGTAATGATTTCTATCTCTATCGTCTTCGGATACGCAGATTGCCGTTGTTCCATCATAGCCGCCTGCCCCGACAGAAGAAGTAACCAAACGGTTCTTCTTGTTTGTGCCCGTTTACACTAGAAATTCTCCCCCCTCCCTTTTTCAGATTCACTAATCTCGATAGTAAGTTACTGGTCCACTGCAATACTGTAATCTTATATATACATATTTGGGAATATTGTAAACAAGTAGTAAGCCTGTTTGAATTTTAGTCCTAGGAAGTTATTGAAAATTTCATTCTGGATTTAGAGTGTCGATTTGTTTACGTAGTTCCTCTATTATCACTGTATGAATTGACTGAGAACTTCGAAGTGAAAAGTGTGGGAAAGAACTCGGTCCCAAGGATATATTCTGTTATGTAATTTTTCCAAGGTCATTACCCAAGGAGCCCATATGAGGCCATTGGATTGTTGGTTCCATGTTAAGGTGTCATTGTGAATTTATTGATTTTTTATATGAAATTGTTCGATACACTGGAGATAACATTAATTTGGAAATAGTAGGTTGAGAGATGAAACTTAAATATTTATATGGGCATGTGAATATAAAATTGTGCTTAAACCCAACTGTGAGGAACTCTGTTCATAATAGTGTGTTAGTATCATTCTGTGAATTTGTTGAGCGGAGATGAAAGTACAGTCACGCTCCCTAATTTAGACCCACCCCGACTCAAGGCCAGAGCTCAGGGAGGCAGTAGCCACGGCTCTTAAACGAACGTGTTTATTTATTTAAAAAATATTATATTTGGGTCTTATTTTTTTTTTTATGCCCTATGTTTTCTAAAATCTACTGTCTAATACTGTCCAGCATTGTCCTTTTCAGTAAACGATTGTTTCATAAGAGGTGAGGATGGAAAGAATGCAGTAAAGTAGAGAATGAATGTTGGATGCAAGAGGGAGGGGGGGGATTGAGGGGTGGAGGTGGGTGGCTAGTAAACGTGTTCGTTTAAGAGCCGTGGCTACTGCCTCCCTCAGCTCTCGGCTTGTCTCGGGGTGGGTCTAAATTAGGGAGCGTGACTGTACTCTTGCATTCATTGATCTTCTTCTGGTATATCTGACCTGCCCTGAGATAATATCAGTGCGAGAGAGTAATGATCTTATAATTTCTAGTAATTCATATCCTGTAAGTAATCTGTGGTTAAGGTGATCAATATCTAGTTTCTTATATTTGTATGTTTATACTTAGTAAATATCAGGTGAAGTTTTTATTGTGTTTGAGACTTATTATCCCACGGGGAGTTTTATCGTGAGATTGAGTGTCCCGCAAGGTGTGTTGCTATCTTAAGAGTCATGCACTCTAAACAATTCACGCTACCCTAGCCACTTATTCGCAAGGCCTCAGTGCTCTTCATCTTACTTTAGTGGAGCAAGTAATTCTTTCCCGGCATTCGCTGGGTGGTGGCGGCCTACTCTTGTAACTCTGTCTCATAATGATGGTATCTCTTTTTATTTTCGTTAATTAACTCTCGTCTAAATTTGCATCACGACACTGGAGGCTAAAAGAGGTGGGATTGTTAATCTCCCATCTTACATGCAGAGTCAAAAAATTCTATCCTTACAAGTGTATGTGAGTGAGGTGGTTGGGGGGGGGGAAGAGGAAGGGGGAGACTGAGAACGAGATGGAGGGATGGAGTGGAGAGGTATATGAGAGAAACAGATGTAAGCTGGGGAAAGAGCTGCACAATGGCAAGGGACAAGGTGACATGGAGGCGATTTGTTTGTCGCCACCCCTTATGGGACTGTGTCTGGCCACAGATGGTTGACTAAAGTCATCCAAGATTAAACTTCTATGGCCACTTGAACCAACACCAAATAACCCATGTTCTAACCTTGTCAGTATCTGAAAAATCACTGTCTGCACTAACTTTACTTAAGCTATGCCCTTCAGATACCTAGCGTTGCCTGTACAGCACTTGAGTTTAAGTGGGAATAGTGCGTGATTTGTCCGATCATCTTCAATTATCATCTGCTATTAATATTTACACATCCCATAAGCCAAGATGTGACTCTGTTCACTAATAAAAATGTCCAATGCATTTTTGGTATGCTTGGCCATGCACAAATCTTGAGGAAGCAACATTATTATGTAATTTCTGGCCAAGTTTTTCTGCTCTCTTACAGAAAGCACATTACAATGGACCCTTGTACTGTAATGTTGATCTAATTAGAGGGAAGCCTGGTTTGATAAAGACAAAAGTGCAATAAATCCGAGGGCCACTCTCCCTGGGTGGGAATTCAAACACATGATTGAAAAAAATGATAATACCTGTAATATCATACTCTAGTACTGTAAATGAAAACTATACCCATTTTACACTAACTCTGACCATAACTTTGTCCTTTTACTGCCTATTTCACATCTCTGTCATAGAACTTCTTCATGACTCATACAGTATTACAGTACAATACTGTCATAATAACTCAGCAATCAGTACAAGGAAAGGGCAACTGCAAGCTAAGTTGGAGTAAAAAGGGTAGGAAACATATATACAGTACACCTTACTAACTCAATTGTTGACCCTAGTTTGGTACAGCTGACAAAGTTCGGTGGGCTCAGAGGTGTTCGGTAAATCCAAAATCCGTTACAGTATATTGAGGTTCGACATAGTGAGGATCAACTGTATCTCTATGCTGCAGATGAAGGGTACTGGGACATAGAAGGGTGCCATAAGTAAAGGGAACACAAATACTATGTTGTATACTGTGAAAGATGAGTTAATATTGTATGGTTTTATTCTTACCTCTGCTGAGTGTTAAGGGGGTCTGGCCACTCTTGTCCTTGGGGATGACACTGCTTTGTCACTCCTGGCATCACACGGAATCCCTCAGTTTCCTACAATGCATGCGGGAAAATATGAGTAAGCATGGGTGGAATATGAACTTATCTGTGCTAAAACAATCATTTGCAACAGACTTCGATGCTCATTTTGAAGCTATCACAGAACTTAAATGAAGTCCTACATTTTTATTATTTGCTCTTAGAATAATCTTTTTCTGATAAATCTGTATGTAATTCACTCAGTCATACCTTTTCATTCAACATTTCAAAACTAGCAGTTTCAATCCAAATTTCAATATACATCACCTGACCTAAAAAAGTCACCACAAAATATATCCCAATGTTGATTTTTGCAATACACTTGTACGCAACGATCTATCTTGCTCTCGTGTTCCTGAACTTGATTCTTCTGAATTCTCTGCTCTCTGGCTTCGGCTTTCCTGTCATTCTCTGACTAAATATATCTGTGCTGTTTACTTATCTCCTAATTCTACTGACTATCAAAAATTCTTTGACTATCTTACTTCTACGAT
>JAGKTI010001166.1:0-30606 GCA_018397915.1 Birgus latro
TTTGTGTGTGTGTGTGTGTGTGTGTGTGTGTGTGTGGTCAGGAAACTGCTTCATCTCCGACTTTCTTTTTTCTTTTTCTGCCATCATGCGACGGGAACCTAGGACTTGCGTTCCCCAGGGACCAGGCAAAACATCACGCCGCCCTCCCCCCAACCTCTTCCCCTCTGCCTCGTCTAAAATAATGCTGGGCGATTCGGTGGCGTGGTCGGTATGGTTTGAGTTCCACTGACTGCCATTGAGTTTGTGGAGTGGATGCCTACAAGTTAACCCACGTCCACAGGTCAGATAAGCAAACACTCTTTGTCTATAGCCAGACGCCTGATTCCCGTAAGGGGTGGCCACATTCAAATCGCCTCCATGTCGCCGAGTCCCCTGGCATTTCGCTGCCGTCCCCCCAACTTACACTTACACCCCCCTCTCCCATATGTCTCTCCGCTCCATCTCATCATATTCACAATACTACTGGTTATAATCACTGTGTACTATTTCTTCATCTATGCCTTATATTTTTCCTGTTATCTTGCCGTATCGTTTTATCGTATGTCTTGATACTACTGTGTCTCCTAACAACATTTATCTCGTTTCACCATCTGTGCCAACTGCCATGTATCATTCTACCTTGTCACTGTATCACTGTCTGTCACACTGTCTTATTTTCCTGCCTAACGAGGATTTCATTAATGTTAAAAAGAACCTGTAGTACTGAAGGGGGTAATGGAGGCATTTCTCCCTCCAGTACTAATTCTACCCAAACCAGAATTAAATCCCTTAAAGATACAAAACATATACTAATAAATAATGAAATAGTTAAATACACTGTGGGATTGAAAGGGTTAAAAATAGGAGGTATGTAAGCGAGAGTACTTAAGGATGTCAAGTGCCGGGGAATATATCTGGTTAAGCTTAGAGAGACCAGAGCCAAGTGTGGTTAGTGTTTATAAACAAACGGTGTGTGTGTGTGTGTGCTAATTAGTGGATGTGGTGTGTGTGTGTGTGTGTAACTCACCGGGTCGGTCAGGATCACTTGATGGTCGTGATCGTCAGCTTTTACCCTCCCGGAAGGGAGCTGAGAGCTCATATAGTCCGATCTATGGGCAAGGCTGTGACCTTCACACACGCACACACCCATCCCCTTGCTCAAGGGGGACAGTAACCACCCACTTCATCAGTGAAACTTTTCGCAACCTGAGCGAGGCGCGAACTCCCGTCTACCAGATGGCAAGCGAGAACGCTACCACTGCGCCAGCGAGCGGTGTTAATACTGCTGTATGATATGGTTTGTTTTAGTGTAATCTCTCTCTCTCTCTCTCTCTCTCTCTCCACATTCCTAGACTTTGCTAGTCCTCGTGTGTGTGTGTGTGTGTGTGTGTGTGTGTGTGTGTGTGTGTGAGAGAGAGAGAGAGAGAGAGAGAGAGAGAGAGAGAGAGGTGGAAGCAGGTGTAGGTACGCAAAATGGCTCGTATACACAAACACACACCTGACCCCAATGCGGTTAGTAATGTTTTTCTTTTTCTGAGCGAGTTCGTGATTGATTAACGCTCTAGGACAGGCGTGCGGTGTGTGTGTGTGTGTGTGAAAGAGAGAGAGAATGACCTTAATTACTTCAACTGAGTGTTGAAAAGCATGACAACATAATTGCTTACAACTGAGTTTTAACAATGTAATAACACTACAATATTACGCTAGTCACGAAGCAGTGCTATGGAAAGAAAGAGGAAAGAATGTCCTAAAACATCCATCTGGAATGCCGAACTGCTATATAATATGAGAGTAACATTATGTCGCTAGTCGCAAAAGTGCTACTGAAAGTGTACAGCCGTAGATAGACGTACATACAGTATATGATGCTAGTCACGAAGAAGTGCTACTGAAAGTGTACAGCCATAGAAATTAACACAAGAATATGATGCTAGTCACGAAGAGGTGCTAATTCAAGGATGCAGAACCGCTCTTTTGTCTCTATATGCCACTGAGCTACGTGCAATAAGCGGCAAAAAGACGAAAATCTAAGTCAGATTAAGGTGAAAGAACTGTAGTGTATCAAACCCTCTCCTCGCAAAATCCCTAAACTGAATAAAATCAGCCAACGGTAGTAAAAACAAATGTGTCCTTACAGGCTGATTCGCTCTTCAGAAATATCCCAACTATCTATCTATCTATTGCCAGACGCCATAATCCCATAAGGGGTGGCCATTTGACTCTGAGTTATTTGTTTTACAGGAAGGGGCACTAACCCTCCACCAACCCACTTGTTGACACGTAGGGAGCACGTATGGTTTGGTTATATGGTTACCACCCAGCGTTGTAAATGGTTTCTTGGTTTACAGGAAACCATTTGGCTTGTCACTCAATGTAAAGCCACCTGTAAAGGAAAGAAAAGCAATAAGAAGTGACAGGAAAGATGGGAGAAATAGGAAGAGAGGAGGGCAGGCTCAGAAAGAGAATGATAAAGGCTAAGGAAGAAGTAGGCAGCACTACATCAAGTGAGTGGATGATGGTCACCACCACCTACCACTGTGGGATTGAAAGGGTACGCAAAATGGCTCTAATTTTCCCAACAATTTCATAAAATCACTTGGCTGTAGCAATTGCAATAATAGTAATTTAGTGGCAGTAGTAGCAGTAACATAGTAGTAGTAGCAGCAACAACAGTAGTAGTAAGAGCAGCAGCAGCAGTAGTAACAGGAGTGATAGTAGCAGCAGTAGTAGCAGCAGCACTACTAGTAATAGTAGCAGTAGCAGCAGTAGTAATAGTAGTGGTAGCAGCAGTAGCAGTAATTTAATATACTGAGTGCCGCTAATATTATCATTACGGTACTACTGTTACTACTACTACTAATAATAATAATAACGTACTGTCAATACTGCAGTTATTGTAACACAGCAGCATCACCCGTGTTCCTAAACCATATGTTACCGTTCAAAGACCTGTCAGCTCTATAACACGCCGACACCTTCTTTTGTCTTCTTGTTCCCGTTGTTCCACCGTTAACACAGTATTAATTAACGGGTAAACTAATAATACCGGTAATGGTATAATAACGAAGACAAAGGAAGGTGTTACCATGTTTTGAAGTTATTAACCCCTTGATCCCGAAAACAAGTTGCTGTGGAAACAAGTGCAGCCGTAGAAGTCTTTTTCCTTCATTAATGTAAGTAAAATAAGCTGCAAAGGACGAAAATCTGAGCGAAGTCAGCGTAAAAGTAGAGGTGAGGGGGTTGCTTAAAAAGTTTTTAAAATAAAAATAATAATAATAATAATTCCCTTAATAAGTAATATTATTTATTGTACTTACAATTATCTTGTTGTTGGAGTGGGAAGCCTTCACGCGGTGGCACTGATATAACCGTGTTCCTCTAAGATACTGCAAACATCCCTCACCTGTCCCCCTGAAGGATCGTGGAATGCAGGAGAGGACGACTTCAACTTGCTTTCCACTGGTTTCACATTCACTTGAACTTCGGGTTACAATAACTTCTACTACTAGCCCTCTTTCCCACTTTAAAAAAAAATAAAAATCAGCGTGTGAAAATAATACTGTGTAGTATTCCAGATAAAACTCGAATTATGGCGCAACATTGTCTTTCCGCAGAGATCACTGAAAATATCGAAATAAGTGTCATAGCCTTATTTCCTTCTAAAAATAATAAATTTCAACCGTTTCTAAAAATTAACGGTAATACCATTTTGTACTTACGTTAATGTAACACCTGAATTATGGTTTAACATCATATTCCCGCAGAAATCACAAAATGTAAAAAAAAAAAAAAAAAATCGGAATTATGTCCTATAATCTTGGCCAACAAGTGAGTGGGATGGCGTTAGTCTCCCTCCCTGTAAAATCACAAACTCAAAGACAAACGACCACCCTTTACGGGATTGTGGCGTCTGGCTATAGATAGATCGTGGCCATATTCCCCCATAAAAAGTAATACCACCCTTGAAAATAATACTGTAATGTACTCATGATCATGTGGACGCTGTTAACACCAGAATTATGGCTCTAAATTATCGTGTTCCCGCAGAAATCACGAAATGTCAAAAAATTAAAAGTAGCGTACGTCCATTATCGCCTTAGCCACATTTCCCACTAACAATATCAAATTCCAGTCATATTTGGGCACTAAAAGTAATACCACAATGTACTTACGATTATGTGGACGCTCTTGCTCCTGAATTATGGCACTGCAGAATCGTGTTTCCTCAGACACATAATATATAAAAAAAAACTCAAGAGCACATCCCTCCGCCCTCCAACCTGAACTCAAATGAGGGCGAAACACAAGATCCTGGGTCCTGATTGGTTATTCCCCGTCACGTGATTCCTTTGTAGTCTCCTATTGGCTGAATTTAAAACCCTTTTGCAGCGGTCACTCCCGTCACGATGACATTTTTAGGTGACGAGTAATTTTAATGGATTGTGCTTTGTATTTTTATTATTGCCCGGATTCAGATGTTATTGGCTGGATACGAAGGCCTTTCTCCCGCTCTTCCTCAAACTTGTCATTATTCATTGCCGGTGATGGTTAACCCGTCACATCCCGACCGATTTCCTACCTCTGATACCCCCGTCCCGAGCAATTTTTTTTTTTTTTTTTTTTGTGGGGGGGGGGGCTCAAACTTTCGCTTTTGGTGAGAAACATCAAGAATTCAGATAAATCGTCCTCCTGAGCCTATAAATGGTGCTACAGGTGATGAGTCAGCCTTACCTTTCGTTCATTCTCAGGGTATCTGGCCTCAAAGAATTATGGGACGGTAAACTAATTCAAGCCACTTTGAATTACGTATTTATTTATTTGATACGAATTTATGTGTAGTACAAGACTATATTAGTTTTCACACAATTATATAGGCAACAGAAGCATTGTTCAGTCACCAAACATATCCACATATGGCACCTTCCTTTACGACATTACTACCTCATCACTTCTGCTTGTTTCTTGCTCTACCTTCTTTATTTCTTTGTCCTCCACCTCAGGAATCACTTTCACCGTGAATTTCGTCATTGGAGAGCCTGTCACGACGTCATTATTGGCCAGGTTACTCCTAACAGGTGAATTCCCAAGCGTGGGGGGTAGGGGGGCCAGGTGGGGCCAGGCAGTATCCCCACCTGACAGCAGATAGAGGAAGGTCTCCAACATATGCCTACCAAAAATCACCCCTGAAACTTGAAAATTGTGCAAATGACTGACCTTGCAATTGCGTAATGTACGGGTACGTCGATGGGTCTAGCTGACAAAACGTTGCGACATATCACCATACGCCGACAGGACACACCGGGTTAATGAAAAATAATAAACAGGATCTTCTGTAAGATTATTTTTAACACCTCATTATACCAGTTATACATTAATGCATCATGTGTTTTTCAATACAGTCAGGCGTACTGCAGCCCACAAAACGAATGCAAAACTTCATGTCAGTGTTACCGTTTACATGCGAATGAATGATGGTGCAACACATGGTATATGCCTCCTCGTAATGTCAAAAATGACGACTGTCGCACTCGACAAGGTCTTATCTACAGAAACATGGCCTGACCTTCCGGAGTTAAACCCTTTGCAACATAACCTGGTCCAGATTTTCATTGTTTACCAGCTGTCAATAAATTCAGTGGGAGAGAAAGGAAATACTACGACTCTAAATACTTTCCATAACACTGGTTCATGACTAGCATCATATCCTAGCGCTGATCTCTTGATACAGCTCCTCAGTCAACAAGGAGATATGGCAGTTTTAGTCCAAGCTTGAGTAAAAACAGTATGGCCATCCCTGTCGGCAGGTGCGGCGACGGTGACGATGGGTGACGGAGGGAGCCAAAGACCGCTGAAGGTGACTGTGGTTGGTGACGGAACAGTTGGAAAGACCTGCCTTCTCATCTCATACACCACCGGAGAATTCCCTGAGGTTATTGAGTTCCTTTTCAGTATCCTACAAAATGTTACCGACTTGTAACTGTTCTGAATTCGTACCTATAATTTCTTGTGGTCAATGTTTTTCTATCAACCTATCTATATCTGCCTCATAACATGTAGGGTGTACAAAGACCACAAATATAAAAGTCAAGAAACATATTAACAAGAAAGGTACACTTATAATTTTGTTGCATCATCGCATGCAACATCCACCTCTCAACTTTTCCTCCGTATCTTTCTTTGTCTACAAGTGAATAACAAAATTCTGACGTCCCCCAACAAATGTATACACAGTGTTTGATAGTGATTAATCCCCCTTGCACTTTTGCTCCATGTCTCCTGTCCCTTTCAGTGAACTAAAATAATTCACTTCATCCCCAACAGGAATATGTACCAACAGTTTTCGACAACTATGCAGGGACTCACGTGGTTGAAGGCAGAGCGTATTCAATGATGCTTTGGGACACAGCGGGACAAGAGGAATATGAGAGACTTAGACCATTATCTTATCCTGGCGTGAGTATTTAACATAAATGAACAGAAAATGAGACAGACTAGGAGACTGGAGAGAATGTACAATGAGACTGACTAGGAGGGTATATGTGAGGGAGATGGCGTGGTCCAGGAGGGGTATGCAAGGTTCATACTATTATACTCTGGATTTAACATTTAACACAATCATTGATGTGATCCGGCTATGTGGAGAGGATGCAGCATGAGAAACTAACTAGGAGATGATATGAGTGAGCTGGAGAGTGGAAGTGGAGACCGAGGATGAGATGGAAGTGGAGACCGAGCGATGGATGGTGGAGTGAAGAGGTACTAGTATATGAGAAGGGGGCCTGAGTGGAGAAAGGACAGCCTGACGGCAGAGGACAGAATTACATGGAGATAATATGTTTGTGGTCACCCCTTGTGGTATTAAGGCATCTGATGACAGAAAGATAGAAGGATTTTACAGACTGTCATTAATAATTATGAGAATGATGACGGTAATGTGATGATGATTACATTTTCCCAACATTTTCCAGACACACGTGTTTATTGTATGCTTTGCGCTGGATAACCGAGCCAGTTTTGAGAACGTCACCTCAAAGTGGCTGCCAGAATTACACCAACACTGTCCCAAAGCACCAGTTGTTCTTGTGGGTAAGTTGTGGTGTTAATGTTATGGGGAAGTTATATGGAAGGGGAGAGGAGGAGGGGAAGACCAAGGATGAGAAGGGGGGATAGAGTGGAGAAACATATGAGAGAGAGGTATGTGAGTTGGAGGGGGAGGCCAAGTATGAGGTGGAGGGATGGAGTGGAGAGAGATATGAGAGAGGGAGCTGTGAGCTCGAGGGAGAGCAGCCAGGTGGCAAAGAACATTGCGATGTGGAGATGTGTTTGTGCCCACCTTAATTGGGTTAGGGCATGTTGCAATAGACAGACAGAGAAATGCAAAAAGACTTTAAAAATAAATCAAGGGGAAATTATTGTGCATCATGGCGCTAGACATCGCAATCACCCCCTTTTTTGTTGTTTTGCTTTTCCCCCCCTCAGGCACAAAGAAAGATGTACGAAACATGACTGTACTCGGACCAAAGGATGGAAAGAAGCTGTGCAAGAAGGCGCGACTCTCAAAGTACGTGGAGTGCTCAGCCAAGACACAGGAGGGAGTACAGGAAGTGTTCACATCAGCGATAACAGCGGCCGTGGGGTTGGGGCAGAAACAGCGGCCTTGTGTTATCATGTAGCACCAAGTGTTTATAAGCATGCATGATGTGTTTAGTTTATTTAGTTTCTAGGATGTATGAAGTTCTTGTACAGGGCTTGGTTACATCAGCGACAGTGGTCTCTGATGGTTAAGGGCAGAAGTAACGGTCTTGTGTTGTTATATAGGAGCAAATGTTTATAAGCATGCCATGATATATTTGGGGGTATCTTTCATTATACAGTATTCTGGTCATCTCCTGAAAGTTTTGTTCAGCTTAGAATACATTTGGAACTGAGGGTTAAATTTAGCATTAATTACCCTTTCAGTCCAGGTGGCCTTTCCTAAGCTGCATAAAATAGTCTGGCAGAGGCAGAAATACACTGAAAAGGATGTCACTCAAATATAAGGGGTTAAAGTTAAATTTATCTTCCAGTCTGACTACACTTGGCCATTAAGTAAGCCAAAAGGGGGTAACAGATCTTTGTCAGGTGAAAAACTGACATACATACAAGATATTACAGCACCTATGTTTGAAAAATATAAAATGTCAAATGTATAGCCTGAAACAGACTACACTTGGCCTCTGACTAAGCTGAAAAGGGGTTATGGATCTTTGTCAGGTGGAAACAAACAAGATATTACAGTACCTGTGTGTGAAAAATGTAAAACATCAAATGCATAACTTGAAAGTCACTACAGTATTAACCTTAACCCCCTCACCCCAAGAACAGTTATTATATATTTAATTCTGGTAATAAGTGAAACCAAGAATATCTAAGGCTCTGATGGTGATTCACTGGATGTCATAATTGGCAAACAGGTTTATCCACTTATACATAAAGATCTTCTATATTACCCAGACAAACTCTGCTGTACTGACAGAACCTAATTTATATCAATTTTATATTTACCAAGTTCTGAGGCAGTAATCAAAGTGATAAAATGTGTGGTACTTTCAAAGAAACAGCTATCTTCCCAGTTCCATCTGAGGGAAATTTACAACTGATGAAATGCAGCAAAAAACCCCATCTCCACCAGTGCATGTCTCAGATTGGTCAAACTTTGGGAAGATACTTATGTCGCTGTACATTCAAAAGTTTCCTTACAGTTTTGAAAGATCCCATAAAGATATCCAGAAAACCCTTCAATATGGTGGCATCTTTTTTGCCATTTATTCATGCTGCCTCCATGTGATTTTATACAGCTTAGGAAGGGTCTGTCGTATTGAAAGATTTAATAAAGAGTACACCTGAGACCTTGTTTGGAAAGTTTCCTATAAGCTGAATAAAGGTCTCTGGTATCAGCAAAAACAAAGTAAAAATGGTGTTGTCATACTGAAGGGCTTAATCTGGCACACTGTAGTCCTGTATCATGCCTAGCAACCGGTTATACAGCCATCCATCATCCAGTCATTTATTTCCGCTAAAAAAATAATCGTTTACCCCTAGGTGCGATGAGCTTTGAAATTATTTGTAAAAGTGAAACAGTGTTCATTTGGTACTGTTGGTATTTCAAAATCCATGGCCTACGTGTCATAACGTATCACTCCAAAAGGGTATCGAATGTGTGTGAGTGTGTGTGTGTGTATAAAATCTAGGGCAAGGCTGCTCAGTCCAGGCTGGTCCAAGTGGCATTAAATGAACAGTGAACCTCTACCACCCCTCAAAGTTGACCCATAAGAACCACACTTAATTACACATGTATAAATGAACAACACACACAAATGTACACATGTATGACTGTATTACATATATAGATAGTGTTGGCAGTAGTTACCCAGAAGGAAAAAATAATACAGAACAAAGAAAATCATTGTTAGCACTGAAATAAGAGGATCTGATACCACTGTTAAAACTGAACATTATTACACAATTGTGCTTAAAAAGGGAAAATCATATCACCCCATTCTTTCAGTCATTTTGTCACTTTCACATGGACCTCTCGTGGTACTCTTGTCAGTTTGAGGCTCTCTGGCATCTCCTAACCAGCTAATTTCCACATATGTTAAGTCTTCTGTATGTCCTCCTTGTTATCTGTTTGTGTTAAGATGTAAATACCATAAAAAATAATAAGGTGTAATATTCAAGATAAATATAAATAGCATAATAATAATAACAAGGTGTAACAGCCCAATGAAATCTCTAAGGATGAGGTACTAAGAGGTCTAGTTAATGACAGTACAACCCAAGGTCCTAATCATTTCGAACTGCATCACAGAGGTCTGTCTCATTCCATAGTTAGGTTTGTATTCTAAATGGTTTTGTAGATTTTGTAACACCTCTTTCCTTGTGATCTATTCTCCATATTACACAGTGCCCTCTTGTGTGCTATTGATGCAGATGGTCAAAATTAATCATCAAAATGCATGAACTTGGAATGACAGTGACAGATACACCCTCAGGCTACCTTACCCTCTCACATTCCTCTCACTTGAACATAGGTGAGATTGTTAAGGTGTAATCTGCAGAATAAACTGTATGGAAGACATACAATGCCTATGCCCATAGAGTACAAACCTTAATATCATCCAGTCACAGTCTAGCTAAAGACAATTATCCATTTCTTATTATTTATGGCACTGACAGATATTAACCTCCCCCCCCCACAGCATTTTTTTTTTATGTTTCACCTCCAGACCATATTATATAAAAGTGTGGGAACCTATAACAGTTAGGTGGTTAACAACATTCTGTTAATAATAGCATTGTACTATAAAGCAGCCTCAATTGTGTGGGGCTGGAACCCACCTTCCCACTGCAGGCCTAAAGATATGCAGCCATCGTGTACAGTAATTATGACATTTTTCCTTTCGGATCCACACATCCCAATCAAAAATGCAGTGTGGGTGGCAACAAATTCAAGCTCTTCCAGTCATTATGATTGACAAGTTCCTTATATATTAACAGGTGGTATACTTTTTTTTTTTTTTGAAGCATGGCAGGAACCAAAGGCAAGAAGCCTGCGAGATTGCTTCATCCAAGAAAAAAATAGGAGAGCCAAATTCAAGATGCCAAGACACACTGCTTTTAAAAGACTGGAGATCACAGAAAGAAGGAAATACAGACAGTTCCATAGTTGACCCGTTATTAATATGTATACAACTCCATGAACTCCCACTGTGTAAGCCCCCCCCCCTGTTACATACAGAGTTCAGTTGGGTATGGGACTAAAATGAAAATTCTATCCTCAGACAGTAGAGAAAAAAAGACTCTGAAACATTGCAACGGCATTGTTATATTCCAGTAATTACCATATTGACCTACACAGGGCATCCAAAGACTTGATGTAATAACTTCAGGAGGTTATTTTGGGGTAATAACTGCTATATCAACATATCCTATTTTCCTCCATTACAGAATTAAAATTATTGCTGACCTTATGGGCAAAAATGGTCTTCCTCAAACGTTATACTCATTTTCCTCCAACTTGGCCAAAACTTTCCATCTCACCATCTTTACTGCTAAATTAACAGTAAAATGTAGAGATAGTCACAAAGCAGTGCTGTGGCAAGGATGTCTGCCACTGAGCTATGTGAAATAAGCTGCAAAAGAGCAAAACTGGGCCAAGTTAAGGTGAAAGGAGTACAGGATTAATAACTGCATCTTCATAGTGACACAGACTTGAGTAATGTTACTCAATTTTCACTTAAATTAGCCCAACAACAACCTTGTAAAGTTAATACACTAAGTCTCGGGCTATGGTATATTGTTGACCTGCAGATTTAAAGGCATCTTTATATACATAAATAGTGTAATGATTAGGAGGGTGGTCTGTAAATACCACCACACGCTTGGTGGTATCTCGTGTATTGTGGTGACAGCTCAGTCTGCTGGTGAGGGCATGGGTGTGGCAGTGGAAGTAGGAAATGAATAGATGATGCAGGATAGACACTGATAACACTGACTGAGCCACCCCCACAACACACATGGAATCACCTGGCAGTGCAGAAGAGTGGCATTACATATGGACCATCCTATGCTATAAAAAGACCATACATAATACAACTGTCACATAATACAGCTGTAGTGTTAGGATGCTGCAGACAAGCTACAAAGTCTCTTTTGCAACATTTATACCAACTCACAAGTGCCTTGACTCGCGCCACCATTGTTATGTATATACAGTAGTGGAAATATTTGAGGATGTTACATAGTAGTGCCAAATTTATACTGTATAAGGCATAGACTGGTTTGTATATAGCACTCTACTAGAAACTTGAATGATGATATATGTGTTACAGGCCGGTCCCATTATACAAATGGGACGCGTTAATGGTGAACTGTTCGGACAGCGGATACTCATACACTGGATTGAAAAAAGGAGGAAAAAAATCACGAAACTCATATAACGGAGTACATAACTTATGGTAAAAATTGGGTTAGGTAAACAGACCCTGCTCACATGACCAAATTTGGGTCTAAATTGCCCATTCTCGTGCAGTTTTGTTGGTTTCTCGTATGGCAGATGTTTGTATGACAGGACCAGCCTGTATAGGGATGGCGCAATCTGATGGTGTGGGTTTGAGTGTAGCAGTGGGAATGGGAAGTGAATAAATGATGCAGGATAGACATTAATAATGCTGACTGGACCATCCCTGTAACACACAGAAATCACCAGCCAGAATGGAAGAGGAGTGTTATACATGTGTAATCCTGAAGATGTTTATAATGATGAAAAATATGAGTTAAAATGGTTACTGTTCCCATAGCTATTACCTGGTTATTGTCTAGAAATTACCTTACCATATTCAACCCTTTGGCTGAGTAGAGTTTCAGTGAGTTGTCAAATTATCCATGGTAAGATGAATAAAATCTGTCTGTCTGTCTATCTATGTATCTATCTATCTGTCAGTCTATAGTCAGGCACCTTAATCATGGCTACAAGTAAATCACTCTTACACCCCATCCTCTATCATATGGCTGCCCTCCCTCCAACTCACACCACCCTCTCTCAGATCTCTCCACTCCATCCCTCCCTCTCATCTGTTCTATATTCTTGGCCAAAATACTAATCATGACATGCTTGTTTTTAATACGACTGGTCCCCTGCATTTGTCTTTTGAGTTAAACCGTGAGATATTAACCAAAAATCATATGCAAAATAGTTTACTGACAGCCAAAGGGTTAACTGGAAAAATATTTCTGTGATGCAAGCACTAAAATGGCACTGGAGAGGGAGGCCTTTGTGTGTTGGCACTGATACGTTATACGAAAGCTCCTCATCTCCCTCTCTGTCCCCCCCCCTCCCCAAAAAGAGAAGGGTGGACTGCAGGAGAAGGACAGCTTTTGCCTGCAGTCCACTGGGTTCACATTCAGATGAGCCCCAGACAACAACAATGACAACAAAAAGCACAAAGATAACTGAAGATGTAATACAAATATTATCACTGTGCATTCCACTTCATATAGTTTTAATAATTCACCCCAACAATCCAAGGACTTTATATTTGATTCTTGCTACCTCCAGACCATTTTATTAAGCTTTGGAGAGGAGAATTCTAACAACAGGGTTGCGTATATCCGGAATGCTGTGGAAAATGGAGTATTCTGGAAAATAAAATTGTAATGATAACAATGAGAAAAATCATGTAAAAAAAATAGCCCACAGTACCACAAACAGCAAATGCAAAGAAGTTTCTCGTGTTATTATTATATCGTCTGTTGTTATACTTGTTTACAATTATACTGTCTTTAAATCTGTTTTGACTGTGTAAAGACAGATATATGCACGTCCCTGCTTAAGAAAAAAAAAAATAGAGATCAAATATTCAGATTTCGAAGGTTATACTATAGTCTTCATTAACCCCTTCACAAATCACAAAGGAAAAGCTCATACAAAATCTCCAAAGGCATTTAGAATATGACTCAAAAATGTCTGGTGGGAACAAAAATAAAGGGAAAGATAATGTCTTTGGCTTCAGTGGGGTCAGTGGTTAAGTTTGATATCTTTTGCATATACAATTTAATGTTGGTTTATATGTACAGAAAGGATAATTCTGTTTTATGTATCAATTAATGTGGAATTCCTTTTGATCCTGTGATGCTCTAATGGATGTATTGGTCTATCTGTGTCTATAGTCAGACACCTTAATCCCATAAGGGGTGGCCACAAACAAACTGCGTCCTTGTCGCCTTATCCTTTGGCATTTGTTTGCCCTCTTTCCACCTCACACATGCCTTATACACATCTCCACCCTATCCTTTACCATCAGTCTGCCCTCTCTCCAACACTCTCAACTGTATACTTCACCATCCCATTCCTTTCCCAAGTTTAATAAAATCATCATAATCTACAAGAATTAAATGCATCACAGGATCAGAGGGTTTAACTGTATTTAGCAACTTTAACTGGATTCTGCATGGTTTGGGAGAACTTAACACCTTTTTCCTTATTCTGCCCATAACACCTTAGTATGGTGCTGGAGATAGATATCTTCATGTGGTGGCACTGATATGACCAGGTGTCTCCACTGCCCTGTTATACAAATGTCCCTCAGTGACCTCCCTATCCCCCAAAGGAAGGATGGTGGTCTGCAGAGAGAGAGAGAACCTCAGCCTGCAGTCCACTGGGTTCACATTCAGATGAGCCTGGTACTGCAACTACCACAACATCCCACTAACTTGAAGGTGTTGTCGCCCCAGGTTCATCGGAAATGTACACCCAGTGGACTGCAGGCTACAGCTGCCCCTTTTCTGTAGCTCACCATCCTCCTTATGGGGGATAAGGAGGGAGTTGAGGGACATTACTATATCCAGGCAGCAAAGCCACCCAGTTATATCAGTGCCACCACATGAAGGCATCCCTCTTCATCACCCTGTATAAATAACACAACAGAATGTTAAGGTGTAATATGCAAAATAAATCATTCAGGAAAAGGTGCTAAGTTGCCTTCCAAGTCACTCTGAATACTGGGCCTTACCGTATCAGAATTAGTGGGTGTTAAGTTAAAAAAATATTTTGTGGAGAAATATGTTAAATAACTGTTTTTTGGTTTTGCACACTGTATTTATATCATCAAATGTATTGTAATGTTTGGCTTTGTATATAGGTGTTTAGTTCCTTATAACATAGCTGGTGTTACCTGGCTTTTCATATAAAATAAATATTAATATAAACTGTTTTTTTTTCTATTACAACTTTATAGTGAAAAGTTAACATATTTTCATTATATCAAGTAGACACAAATATACCTAGTACATCCACTAAGGTGAAAAGGGAAAGAAGGAGGGGGAGACCGAGGATGGGGTTGAGGAAGGGGGAGATCAAGGATGAAGTGGAGGAAGGGGGAGATCAAGGATGAGATGGAGGGAGGGAGATGCTGAGAATAAGATGGAGGGATGGGGTACCGGGAGGGAGTTACCAGTACTGAGGATAAGATGGAGGGATGGGGTGGAGAAGTATATAATTAAGGGTGGTTTGTCTGAGGGAAGGCAGTCTGATGGAGAAGGACAGGGAGACATGAAGCCAATTTGATTGTGACCACCCTTTCTGGGATTAAGGCACCAGGCTACAAACAGATACCAGTGGATAGATAGACAGATACATAAACTGAAGTTGTGATTTAACAGAATCTTCACTCGGCATAGTAATTTTTCACAAACATATCTATAATGTTGAGCATGGATTTAATCACCATCTAATTCCCAAGAGGAACAGGAGAATTTTAAAAGGCCTGAATGATGAAAGCAGATGTGTGGGCCATTTCACAGGCTAGATACCAATATACAAGAACACAATCTCATAATTCACTTGATATAGGGTTAATGATCATGCTGAACGGTTTTGCCACTACGCTGAAACACACCAAAAACTGATACATACTGACATTGAGTAACAATATTTGGCATTCATTATTAAACTGTAAAGAGGTTCCCAAAATGGAGTAAAGGTCTGGTAGTGAAGGCAGTACACAAGCCAGAAATTAAGTTGAAAATCGCTCTTTGGCATTAAATGAACACACACAAACACACCACACACACACACACAAAGGAGCTAAAAACTTTGAAAACATATTATGCACACTGGTTAAAACTACTAAACAATGACATGCAAGAAAGAATATATAACACAAATAATACTGCAATTCACCATAAATTATACAGATTATTTTTTTTAGTTTAGAAGACCTTACAAATTATGCACGTCAAAGTTACAAAGCTGATTAGTCTCTGCAATGTATTAGTTTACTGTACTGTGCTCTTTTCATTTTAACTCAGCTCAGGTTTTTTATATTTTCACCTTTTCTCACACTGCCCAGTGACAAAAAATAAATACATTCCCAGTAGATAAATAAATAAAAGGTTATACTATACTGTCTCTGCATCCCTTCCACAGTGCTTCTCTG
Organism: Birgus latro; assembly: GCA_018397915.1. Classification (NCBI taxonomy): domain Eukaryota; kingdom Metazoa; phylum Arthropoda; class Malacostraca; order Decapoda; family Coenobitidae; genus Birgus; species Birgus latro. The sequence goes on from JAGKTI010001166.1 coordinate 15,957, forward strand.
TGACTAGCACGATATTCTAGTTATAATCTGCTGCTACAGCTCAGCATTCAAGACAGAAACAAGACAATTTTTGGCCAAGTTAAAATAAAGAGCATACAGTACAACATGAAAATATAATACAATACCGTAAGAAAATATTGCCCTCAACTCGAAAACTGATTTTAAAAAAATTAAACATACATTGTAGGTGCAATGTATTCCATATATACCGTACATTAAATAGAAACTTACACGAACTTCAACCAAATCCCATGCTGTCACTTTCCTCCAGAACACTGTAATTTTAACCCTTCAAGCCCATGGATGCCTTCTTTATTTTACTCTTGCATTCTTCACATGACTTTATTCAGCTTAAGGCAAACATTTCACACTGGAAAGATGAGATTTAGAATTTAAACATCCATCCATCAATCCCCTAATCCCATTTCATTCCATATAAACAGGAGTGTAGGGGCCTGGGGCTAGGCTACTCAGTCCTGACGCTTAAGGCAACAGTGACCAGCCCCGTTCTACCTGGAGTGGCATTACGTAAGCAATAAAGCCCAACCACTCGTTAGATGGAAACTCCTACAGGCACAGCCTAGTTGGAGCACCTTAACCTACTAGACCACCAGGTATAATTTGGTTAGGAAACAGATGAAAGATGACATAATTAAATATCTCCTCCTCCTTGCCAAACCACAACAGTTTATAAAAAGTTTCATCATCTGGAATTGTTAAACACTGAGAATGAAAGTAACGCAAGTATAAGTGGCTGGGGAATCTCTGGAAGGAGGAGGGAGGTGAGAAGACAGGAAAGAATTAGTAGGATGGAAGCAGTGGAAGCAATGAATAAAGTAATAATGGGGAAAGCCCCAGGAATTGATGGAGTGTGTGATGAAATGCTGAAGCACGGGGGAGAGATAGCAGTAGAATAGATATGGAAGATGTGCAGATTGGCACAGGGGGAAGGTACAGTCCCAGGTGACTGGAAATCAGGTATAATTATTCCCCTGTACAAAGGAGAAGGGGAAAAAGAAGTGTGTGGTAACCAAAAGGGAATCTGTCTTCTTAGTGTAATAGGAAAATTATATGGTATGATACTTACTGACAGAGTAGGGAAGTAACAGAAGAATTAGTTGGAGAAGAACAGGGAGGTTTTAGGAGGGGAAGAGGTTGCATAGATCAGACATTCATTCTCAGGTCTTTAGTGGAAAAGTTTCTAGAAAAGGGAAAGAAGATGCATGCAGCCTTCATGGATGTGGAGAAAGCATATGACAAGGTGGACTGACAAGGAATATGGAATGTATTAAGGATGTATGGAGTAAAAGGGAAGATGTTGAATGCCGTGAAGAATATGTATGAGGGTGCTAAGGCTGCAGTGCGAGTGGATAGTGAACTGAGTGAATTTTTCTATCTGAATGTTGGATTGAAATGGAAGTGTCATGTTCCCATGGTTGTTCAATCTGTGTATGGATGGGGTTATAAAAGAGATACAAGGTAGGGCAGTGGATGTTGAAGCAACCCTAATTAGAGATGGTAGTATGTGGAAACTCCCTGTACTGTTGTTTGCAGATGACACTGTACTGTTAAGTGAAGCTGAAAGGGAACTGCAAGGCTTGGTGAATGAGTCTGGGTGTGTGTAAGAAACTGAATCTAAAGATGAATGAAGGGAAGAGTAAAGTTAAGGTCTTTGAGAGAAGTGAAGTCACTGAATATACAGTGAGGTTGGATGAGGAGAAAATGGAAAATGTGAGTGTATTTAAGTACTTGGGTACCATGATAAGGACGGAGGTTTAGAGAGTGAAGTGAGTGCAAGAGTACAACAGGGAAGAAAAGTTGCTGGTTCTTGAAAGGAGTGATAATGAACAGGGCAGTGAGCATGGAAATAAAAAGTTACTGCACGACAGTATTGTGATATCAACACTAACATATAAAAGTGAAGCTTGGACCTTGTTGGAAGGATGCAAGTCAAGAGTGAGAGCAGTGGAAATGAGTTATCTGAAAGGAGTATGTGGAGTTACATGGAGAGACAGACTGACAAATGAGGAAGTGAAGGAGAGCTGTGGTGTGGACGTGGATGTGATGGAAAGCTTTAAGAGAAATACAGTGAGGTGGTTTGGCCATGTGGAGAGGATGGAAAGTGAAAGACTAACGAGGAAAGTGTATGCGAGTGATGTGGATGGGGGGAGAGGAAGCGGGAGGTTGAGGATGAGATGGAGGGATGGAGAGGTATATGAGAGAGGGGGGTGTGAGCTGGGAGCAAGGCAATGCCGTGGCACTGGACAGGGTGACATGGAGGCGATTTGTTTGTGGCCACCCCTTACAGGTTTGGGGTGTCTGGAAAAAAATAAAAAAAAAATTTGGAAAATTTTTTTAATAAAAAAAAAAAAAAAAAAAAAAATCACCACCACCACCCATGCCTCTTTGCCCACCTAAGGATGGTGTATGCTGGTCATCATCATTACAATCCTCCTCTCTTCTCACCCTAAGGACTGGGGCGAGGTAGGGTCCAGAACGCATGCATTCACACAACTGCCAACAACATCCACATAAGTGCACTGAAATAAATCCATCCTTATTATTGCATTTATTTCCTTAATTCATAAAGTACTGTACATATCAAAACATACAGAACCGGCACTCAGCATTTAAATGAGCAACTACAGTCAACAGAAAATGTATCGCTACTCTGTGTGATGTACATTTTGAAAATGAGACAAAAAATGTGTATGTACTTCACTGTAATCATCACATGTACAGTATTTACCTCTGTCACTTAGACTTTTAAATACACACTAAAATAGGTGTACATTTCTTTGCCTACACACCAGACTCATGATGGGAAAGACTACTATGCCTAAATTATACAGTTTATAATTCTAAGCAACCTTTCTTCTATAAATGTAACCCACACAGCAATATAAATGTCATAAAACAAAGTAGACCTATATTAAATAACTGTAATTCTAAGCATGACAGGAAGTGAGGAGAAATACATGGAGGTGGTTTGGCAAAGTGGACAGTATGGTGTCAGAGACTAACTACAAGTGTATGTGAGTGAGGTGGAAGGGGGGGGGGAGGGGGAGATTCTGAGGATGAGATGGAGGGATCGAGTAGAAGTGTATGAGAGAGAGGGGTGTATGCTGGGGGGAGGTCAGTGAAATGGCAGGGGACAGGGTGCCATGGAGACGATCTGTTTATGGCCACCCCTTAAAGGATTAAGGCGTCTGACTACAGACAGACAGATAGACAGATATTTATTGAAGAAAATTTGCTTAGATATATATGTAGTATAATGCAGGCCTATTAGTTTTCCCGACATGAATTTGGTGACAAGGAAAAAACAAAATAAGTTACTTACAATTGCTCCACACATCAAAACATCAGGTGTACTCTGGGTGGCAGACCAGGATTCATAGCACCTCCTCCTTAGTGATTTATTTTGCATATTACCCATTAGTATTCTCTTTGAGTCTCTTTACATCATTTTAATACTGATATAATTGGCATCTATAACATACAAGGGGACACTGAATTATACAGAGCCAAATAGAGGTGCTGGTACGTAGGAGGACTGCTGGGCCTTGATAGCAGGCTGTGAAGCCTATGCCCAGAGTTGGACACATAAAAAAAAATAAAAAAACAGATTGCTAAGGAAGAGGTGTTATGAAATAATAATAACAATAATAATAATAATAATAATAAAAATAAATATAATAATAATAATCACAATAATAATAATAATAATAAAAATATTAATAATAACAATATTAATAACAGTAATAATACCACCAACTAAGAGAGCCACATTACAAAATGTTATAAAGCCACTAAGAAAAGGATGTTGCCAAAAAAAAAAATAATAATAATAATAATAAAAATGACTAAGAAACAGTCATAAAATTTCCCAAAAAGCCACTGAGAATACAACCATGAGAGACATCACCACGGTCCAATTGTATCGAAACTCTTAGGTAACTGTACTTCCTTCGTTGACTTCATACATTCTCTCCTGACAACACTCGCAGGCCAAACAGTCTGCCCACCCTCTCCTGCCTCCCAAAGATCTGCTGTTGGTAGCCTCAAGTTATTCCAGGCTGCAAGAGTAAGTCAGCATCCACACCAGATGTTTACTGGCGAGGGAGGGTGTGGCCGAGTTTTGTATCCCTGCAATCCATACAAGTGGCCCCAGTGGACACAGCCGGGTACAGATGAGAATTTCTCTGAATTACAGTGATGCAAATCTCCCACCTGCAACCACCCATGCCAGCCTGCATTTGGTGTGGATCCGGCCTAACTACATCACTGCAAATTGTTCATGCAGTCTAGGTAAGCTTTGTACTACTTTGTCACTTGATAACAGCTCCTTTGGTGTGACCTACTTGCTGTGATTACCCTCCACACAGGTGCTGGAGAGCGGCACCTTCATGTGGTGGCACCAACATGCCTGGGTATCAGAACAGCCCAGTTATACCTGCTTCCCTATCCCCCAAAGGAGGATGGTGAGCAGCAGGAGAAGGGAACTTCAGCCTACAGTCCACCGGGTTCACATTTCTGATGAACCTGGAGCTACAACTACTGTACTACTACCCTCCAGACAGACACAGGGAGAATGGCTGAGCAGTAAGCTTGGCTACTGACTACACAAAGCATTCCTCTTAAGGCTCTGGGTTCAGATTTTATGCATACCAGGAGATCTTTACACCACAGTTTCAACAATTAAACACTCGTGCTTTGTCACACAGCACTTCAATGGCCCTTGATACCAGTAATTCATTATATTATAGTTCTTCACCCATCAATAACCACTCCTGCATTGATCAGTCTGCACTTCACTGTTCAAAGGTCCATGTCAATACTTGTGTTCAGTTACTGGCAATGTTAAAATTGCCTGTTTCACTTGCATTAGTCATACAATACTTGATACTGCTCAATGGTCTTTGTTTATACCTGCATTCAGTTACTGGCACTTCTGAAAACTGCCTATTTCATCTGGATTAGCCACACAACCCTTGATATGACTGCTAGTATATGCTATATTTTCACACCATAATAAAACTGATATTTAAAATGGCTGCAGCCCCACTGATATGACTGTACAGGTGTATCTGGGAGTAAATCTACAGGATTCACTATTATACATTATGCCAAAGGATAACAATATCACTGCTCACTATCCTCGTAACTTTTGCATAATTGGACACTGTAGGGGAGACTAATACCTGGGGGGAACCAACACTAACTTTCAATTACTTTTGATTGGCCACATATAATTACAGTATTCAACCACAGTTCACAAGCCCATCAAAAAATGCACTGAACCCATTCCATACACAAACATCTCTTCTATTTTACTCATTCTTTGCTTTCTATGTTATTCTTGCTACCATATGAGGGGAACAGATGGGGCTGGGGGATTCAGAAAATAGGGTGACCAAGCCTAATTATGGGATAGTACAGGAAGAGCTCATTTTCTCCTCTTTGCCAAGTCCAAAGATTTTTCTCAGCACTGTGGTCTTGACTGAACAGGTCAAAGGGAATCCGTGTGTGTTCCCCCAGAAATTGTGTGGTGACTGGGATATTTCAGGGAAGGGTAATATAACCTGAGCCACTCCTCCAGACCACCCCTTACCCTCCACCCACACCACTGCATGCTATATTCTATCCATTTTAACCTGGCACAGATTTTTTTGTTTTTTGCATGTGGCAGGAATTATACACTCAGACTGAGGTGGTTATGTATTAACACGAGCAAAATTCTCCCAAAATTCCTCTGCAAGCTTTGTGACCTGCCTTCCATATTTCTCATGCCTTATCTGGAAGTGTCATTCCTTCTCAAACTTTTTTAAAGCATGGTTTATATTGCTATTACTTAAAAACCGTTCATGTGGCAGGGAAGTGGTGGTGAACTCTTCCATGACTGCACATGGCTATCAAGATAAACAGCCATGAATTATAATGTAAACACTGGCTTTCAATAAATAATGATGATATATACACCAAACACCTTAGGTAGTGACATTATTTTCATACTACCCATCATAAAACTAATCATCACCACCAACACCAACACTTTCGTAAAATTCATCATCATTATTATGCAGATATCCTTTCCCACCCCAATTCATGTTTGCTAAATTATTTTCCTCACATTATGTGATACGTTTTTAAACTGGAGAGATGAACATATAGACTTCAGTCATCCCTTCACTACTAATTTCATACTGATTAAGATTTTCAAACTGGAGGGTTAGATTTTACTCTTTTCATTCTAAATTGGCCTAAAATGTCATCCCTCCATCTTGAATGCTGTGTTGTAACAACAGAGTCCCATTAGAATATGGTGCTAGCCACAAAGAAAATGCTATGGAAAGGATGCAGAGCTGTAGCATTGTCTTTTTCTGCCACTGAGCTATGTGGAATAAGCAACAAAGGAAGAAAATCTGGGCCATATTAAGGTGAATAGAGTATAAAAATATCTCCACCTTGAAAGCTGAGTTGTAAAAATAGAGTAACACTAGAATATGCCGCGAGTCATAAAGAAGTTTTACTGAAAGGATGGTGAGCTACAGCACTGTCTTTTTCTGCCACTAAGCTACACAAAATAAGCTGCACAAGGACAAAAATTTCCACCTACTTGAATGATTACAGTCCAGTACACTAACGGGGTAGATGACAATCCTACTTCCCTCACTGGCAGGATATGATTGGAAAACTTCTTGGGGATCAAACCTGTGCATGGCCATCACTCCAACTGGGGCACCCTAACCACTGGACCACCTACCACCACCTGAAGGTAGCAAGAATACAACAAAAAACATGTCCTCTGGCTGAAGGGGTTGTTGTTGTTTTTGTTCCTGTTGCAGTAACCCCAGGCTCATCTCACTGTGAACCCAGTGGACTGAAGGAAATGGGTGACATCAACTGGTCACTCCCAGAGATCATTTCTTGATGTGCTGTTGAAGGACTGTCTGTGTTGTGATAGTGTAGTGCATGTGATAAGTGTGATGTGGTGTAGAGGGCTGCATGTAGAGGGCAAAATGAATTGTTTGCGAGCTGTAATTTTGTTGTGATGTGTGTTGAGTAAATAATGTAGTGTGGGGGCTGTACAGCAGTGTGGGAAAAATGGAAGTATTTATGGGATGTATTTTGTGTTGGTACTGTAGCACGGATCGGGTTTAACTTTCTCCAGTAGTATAAAAAAAAAAAAAAAAAAAAAAAAAAAAAAAAAAGGTTGCATTCTGAAATAAATTCAAAGTAGTAAATTCTCAATAAGGTTGGAATAAACTACCAGTAACCAAATAATTCCTTGCAATAAAATATAGCAGCCAAAATGATTCCCTGTCACAAGGGAGAAATCACAAAACAGACAACATTTATAAAATGATTCCTTGTCATAAATTGAATGAGAAATCAAAGAATGGAAAGCATTTATAAAATGATTCCTTGTAATACAGTATCTGGGAAATCATAGGACGGAAAATGGCTATACAACATGTCTTTGCTTAGGTGGTAGGTTCAGTTGTGCCTTTTTCAACGCCTCTATTGGAGTAGCGTTGCAGCATAATAATTGCAACCCCAGGCCCACTGGATAGCAAGCCAAAGCTGCCCTTCTTTCACAGACCACCATCCTCCTTTTGGAGAATAAGAAGACTAAGAAACATTTGTTGCTGTTGTTGCTCTACACTGCTGAGCACCCATCAACCACAAGCAAGCAGCTGCCTTCCTGTGACAGACAGCATCTTGCGAGGGTCAGAGCAAGGTCCTTCAGCATGGTGAAGTACAGGGAAAATGAAGGGGGCATAGGAGGATGAGTTGAATATAGGAGACACGTATGAGTATGGTACTGTAGTAGTCCCAGCCCGGCCTTTGACATTGGTAAATGTCACCGAGTTCCCTGCCTGGAAATGTGGGAGAGGAGTGAGGAACATTTGTTTAACCAGGAAGCTTCACCACTGAGTTATAGTAGTGCCACCAAATGAAGGCATCCCTCTCCAGCTCAGCCTCATTTCTAACCCATCCAATCTGGAATACTTCTCCTATAAGTCTTATAAAAATCCTCTGGTAGCAGCAGCAAAAATGACCTATAAAACACATTCTCAGTCTCAATAAGTTTAATACATTATGACTGCTTAAATTAAAGCTTTAAAAAAAAAAAAAAATCAATAGTGGAGAAGTATTTCACATTTCTTTCAATCCCCAGTTTATAAATATGCCCTGATACATCACTATCATATAATAAATTTAACTGACAAAATCATTCCTTACAATATGGCCTGCCAAATGTGTATTTTTTTCCCCCTCGTCAAGACAAATCCACAGTATAACACACGACTGCATTTTTTAAAACAATAAACGCCCTGCTTTTATACAGTCCTTTCTTTTGGAACATCATTTTCAATGTAGTCAATCTTTTTTTTTTTCTTTTTTCTTTTTAATCAGTAAATTTCAGCCAAATGCATTAATTTTCTAGTTTTCTCTTATACACATTTCCACTGCTAAAAACATGCCTGTCTTCCCTACTGACATCCATTCATTCTCCATAAAATGTGTGTTTTTGAGTTGGTAGGCTAAACATTTTTTTTTTTTGCACTATTTTAGCTATATTTCCTTTGCAAAACATTTTCACAACTAAAAACATGACTGTATTTCTTAATTATGTTTCCTTCTTTATTATAACTGTTTTTGACACCATGGCATAAACACAAGAAATTTCTCATGTTTTTTTCCTCTACATTTTCTCAACTTTTCGCTTCTTGCTTTCCCTTCAACACACTTCCATGGCAAAACATATATCTCACTTTCTTATTAATAGTTCTACGTACCTGGCTAACTTTCTTAAACAGCTATAAGTTTTTCCTTGCTGCTGCTTCTTCTTCAGGGCAATTCCAAAACAAAGCACACACTCTGACTTAATACTATCAACTCACCTTTTAAACACCTGGATATGATTATTTTCATCTCTCTTATCTCCTTTATGTCATTTTCTTTATCAAAAACACAGGAACTTTTCTTACACTTAGTTGTAAATGTTACTTTTCGCACACTCAGTTTGAAATGTTATTCTCTCACATACTTTCAAATGTCACTTATGGTACTCTACTTTCACACTACTTTGGTGTGTTACTTTCAATTTACTTTTCCACTACATCAATGTTACTTCCTCTTTGCTCTCACCATTTCAGCATGTTACATTACTCACTATCATACTTCCCTTGCTTGGTTTTGTGTTACCCTCTTTTTCACTTAGCTTTATGTCTTACTTTCTCATTGTTTTCTATTTTCTCATACATTTGCCATGTTACTCTTCTTCTCACAAGTTTGGTATATAACTTACTCTTTGCCTCTGGTTTGGCTTGTTACTCTTTCTCATTAAGACTGGCATATAATCTAAACTCTTTGCACACCTTGTCCCCCTTTTTTTTCTTATAAATCTGGTTTGGAACTTACTGACTTTGCTCTCTAGTTTGGCTTGTTCTTCTCCCCCCCCCCCAAATAAAGATTCACGTCACTCTCTTCTCTCACTAGTCTGACTCATCAATCTCGTTTATTTTGTTGCCAGTTTCATGTATTGCTCTCTCACCAACACAGTCATAGAGCAAAATGCAAGAACAATTTTCAGCATCACTCTGCAAGCTATCTCTCTTGTGTTCTGTCTATGCATTAGCATATCTCCTCTTTGGTCTTTTTTCTAGCGGTTAATATCTGGGTAATACGGCTTGAACCTATGCATACAATTCGACATCAACACAATCTCAGGGTAAAAAAACATAACTGGTTTTCGAACACAACCTCAGGGTAAAAAAAACATAACTGGTTTTCGATTTCGCAAAAAAAAAAAAAAAAAAAAAAAAAAAAAAAAAAACAGGGCAGCCCATATACTGTAAAATGCTCCTCTTCCACTTTGCCAGGCTACTTCTCAATGTGTTGTGGGGCTGACTCAGTGTTATCAGTGGCTACCCTGCATCATTTATTCATTTCTTGTTCCCACTGCTACACCCACACCCATCCCAGAAGACTGACCTGTCCCCACAATTGACAGTATTCCACCAGGTGTGTTTCTAGTGGAGTATTTAAGGACTGCTGCTTTTCCAGTGTTTCCTCTCCCCTTCCCTCTCTCACTAGATTTCTGTTTCACTTATCAACACACTCTCTAGCAAAACATACAGCCAGTTTTCAATATCTCACAACAAAATGGGTGACTGGCTTTCTACTAACTCCTCTCCCACTAGTTTTTCATGTTGCCCTCTCAATTTTTCTCCTTCCTTCTAACTGAATTTGCATCTCTCTCTCTCTCACTGGATTCATGTCACACTCTATTTACCCTTTAATGAATCACTGCTTCTCAATGGATTTGTATGTCTGCCCCCTCTACTCAATGTAATCTCAAACATAACACGCAACTGGTTTTCAACACCTCACAACAAAATATGTGACTGGTTTCTGACTGGCCCTCCCTCGGTTGCTCTGCACATCACCCTCTCAACCTCTCTCGTTACTTCTCAATGGATATGTATGCCAACCTTCCTCATTCTTTCTCGCTGTATTCATTTGTCAACCCCCCTCATTCCTTCTCACTGGATTTGCATGTCAACATCCCTCATTCCTTCTCATTGGATTCCTATGCCAACCTCCCTCGTTCCGTCTCACTGGATTCACATGTCCCCCTCTACTCAATGCAATTTCACAGCAACACACAAGACTGCTGGTTTTCTATGCCACTCTGCAGACTACCCCCATGGGTCCTGGTGCTCGGTCAGTGTATGTGCATGGGCGGATCCCCTTCTTTGGCCTTCTTCTTCCGCTTCACCTCGGGGACGTACGGTTCGTCACTCGTGTCCAGCCCCTCACCCACAACCCCGTCAAAGTCGTAGTCGGAAAGCCACTTCTCCAACAGCTGCTCGAAAAAGTCCTCGAGGATTTTTGCATTTTGGTAGATCTCTGTGTCCTTCTGTTGAATGTGGAAATTAGCAACGTGTAAGGAATAAGATGGATGTAAGTGTATGGTCACAGGTTAAAATGATAAGCATGCATGCACTTGTGCACATGCAAACACTCATGTGCATGTTATGTGGCTTTTCCATTTTGAAATTCTATCATATGACTATCATTATCAAACCTCAGAATACTGCAAACACTATGAGCCTTTGCAGGTTTATATCCAAGGAGTGGTTGGGGTTTACTGCTCACGTAATGCCACTCAGGGATGAGTGAGGCTGGTCACCCTCATCTTAAATGTCAGAACCAACTTACCTATCCCCAGGCTTCTATGCTCCTCATGGGGCAACATAGGATTGGATGATGGATGGTGAAAATACTCAACGAAAAAGGGATAATTATATTACATCTACCAATGATCTTAAAAAAATAAATAAATAAATAAATGCTGGTCCATATATTGTGCTCTTCAGTCTTGGGTGTTGTGGGAAAGGCTCTGTCAATGTTTGTACAGTAGTGTCTACCCTGCATCATTTTCTACTTTTCAGAACCTATTTCATTCTGTATAGCTTCTGCTACTATATGTGCACTGCAAAGGCTGCTAGAGATTAAGCAGCACATAGAGCTGCCATTACATGACCAAGGCCAACAAATGCAACCATGTTGGAGTCTTCATTAATATTAAAAAAAAAAAAAATAATAATAATTTTACTATAAACTCCACAAAGCAGCCAACAGATGTATGCTCCTCATGTGGATGATGAAGACTTAAAGACCAAGGTGGATGGGGAGGACAAGGATTAGATGGAGAGATGGACTGGAGAGATAAACAAGAGTGAGGGGTGTAAGTTGGAGGGAGGGCAGGTAAATGGCAGAGGACAGGGAGATGTGAAGGCAATCAGACTGAGCCCACCCTTCAGGGATGAAGGCGTCTGGCATTAAATAAACAAATAGATCCTAACACCAGCAGTTCCAGCCGTCCCCACGACACACACGAACCGCACTGTGCAATATACAGACCAATCCACATCTTCCGACACCACCAAACCTCAAAAACATACTGGATTGAACTCGTAGCAATTTTTGAAGATGAGGCGTATGTCATGCACAAAATCGTCGAGACACTGATAGTAGTTGGGGGCATCTGGCACCAGCTTCTTCTTGACAATCTCCAGTGCCATTGGGTGCTTGATGACCTCGTAGTATTCTGTAAGCTGTAGGGATAATGATGTCACTGTTATTGAGGCAAAGGTTATTACTGTCATCACCATCATCATCACTTTTTCTACATAAGGATAGGGTGAGGTATATAGTCATCAACAGCATTTCATCACCAAAGACTTTTTTTCCACCTAAGGACTGGGTCAGGTATAAATCATCCTCATCCTTATTTCTCCACCTATGGATGGGGTGAGGTAAATCATCATCATCATCATCATCACCATCATAATATACCATTAGCTTCCAGCACAACCACTAATATGTTAGTGATGAAAAGGATATCAGAATCTTGTTCATCATCCTCATCATAAACACCACCACCATATTTTGTAAGTTATCCAATATTATATCATTATGCCAAGAATCAAACCCAGGACTCGCAGGCAAGAGACAGGCAGCAACCAACTACGCCACAATCAGGTAAAAGTCTCATATTGTCACAATCTTGTGACCAATGTCCCTCTGCCCCCACTGTGGACCTGGAGAGGATGAGATAAACCCCTGGCATTCTGACTTGCCGTAAGTGCTTGGGATCCATTAAAAGCATCTACTTGCCCGAGTGCCAGGGGGTTACCTCAGCCTCTTCAGGCACACAGTTGGGGTGACGGGACACTGGTTACAAAATTGTGACAATATGAGATAACTTTTACCTAAGCAGGCGCAGTGGTTTGTTGCCTGGCTCTCTCACCTGTGAGTCCTGGGTTTGAATCCTGGCATAATGGTATTATATAGGATGATTTTTCTTCTGTAACATACTAGTTTCTCTCTTTTTATATTCTGTAAGCTGCCAGTACAATTATTTAAGAATCAAAGATGCTAATATCATCATCATCATCCTAACATCTTTCCCGCAATAGGATGACTGCCTGTACGTTAGCGAGAAACTATATGTTACACTTATGACATACCATCTCATATGGACAATCGTAATAGACCGCATACGAAAGACAAAGAAAAGGCAAAACAATTAAAACATGAATTAAAACAAGAACTCACCTCCCTGTCAACCAGCTCTCTAAATGGCTGTGATGCCTCATAATTGCAATACAGCTCCAGTAGTATCCTCTGTGCCACCTTGGTCTCACGCTGGGTCAGTCCTGCACGCCGCTTGTGGTCGTGTGGAGGGCCTGGGTCATCCTCCAAATCCGTACACAGAGCACACTGCCATTTCTCATGCTCGGTGGGCAGGTGGGTTAAAGTAGGGATGTGGCAGTGTACATGGAATACCTGGTGTGAAGGGAGAGAGAGAGAGAGGGAGGAAACAAAAAAAAATCATTATCATCGTTGCCATCCACATCTCCCTTCCCACTCCAAGGTCGGGTGAGGTAGGGTCCACAGAACTAGAAAAAACAATAGAATGAGATACTACCCAAAGTCTGCCCAACTGAATGAGCCACACTCCCATTCACTCACCACTCAAGTCACTGCAATCAGGGTTTCACCTGACAGATAAAAGAACATTCCAACACTCACCTATCCGACAGAGTCAATCCGATGACTGCCACGGTAAAAAAAAGGTGTGCCAAACCCTGGTCATACACTCTTCCACATAAAATTCATACAGCCAGCTCAATCATTATCAGTTCCCTGGCTAAAAAAAAAATAATGTTTTGCCAGAAATTTAACATTTTATATTTCACAAAAAAAAACACTCTGGTACTGGTAATACCCTACTAGCAACCCTAAGTTACTGTTATTCTAGGCAACTAAGTCAAGAAGAGTGATGGATACACACAAAGGACAAGAAGAAGAAAAAGAAAATAGAAGGAAGAAGATACCTGGGTAAAGATGCTGCAACCTACTACTTTCTAAAGGAAATTGAGCTGGCCTGAACACAATACATTTAAAAGACAAGAGGTCTTATGTCTTATGCAGTGGGAAGGACAAACTGAGGTCATTGGGATGGAAATTGCAAATTGTGTGGCCCTTGATATATATAGTCTCTATCTATCTATCTATTGCCAGACGCCTCAATCCCGAACGGGGTGGCCACAAACAAATCGCCTCCATGTCACTCTGTCCCCTGCCATTTCACTACCACGCTCCCAACTCACACCCCCCTCTCTCATATACCTCTCCACTCCATCCCTCCATCTCATCCTCGGCCTCCCCCTCCCTCTCGCCCCCCCCACCTCACTCACATACACTCTCCTCGTCAATCTTTCACTCTCCATCCTCTCCACATGCCCAAACCACCTTAACATGTTTCTCCTAATGCTTCCCATCACATATATATAGTATACCCTCAATATAACAAACTGATTGGTACCAAACCCTTGCGTTAAAGCCAATAATTCATTAACGCTGAACACCTTGCTGTTTGGTAATTTCCCAGGCATCGTGGCTTGTACAGACACCCCGATTTAACAATTCAACTGGTTAAGTAAAAACCCATCACTAGGCAGGGTATCGTATCTCGGGGGAGATAAAACCCATTGCTAGGCAGGGTATCGTATCTCGGGGTAGATAAAACCCATCGCTAGGCAGGGTATCGTATCTCGGGGTAGAT
>JAGKTI010001166.1:40328-75788 GCA_018397915.1 Birgus latro
ATGGAGAATGTGAGTGAATTTAAGTACTTGGGCAGTGTGATGAGTAAGGATGGTAGTCTGGAGGGTGAAGTGCTCGAAAGGGTACAGCAGGGAAGGAAGGTTGCTGGTTCGTTGAAAGCAGTGATAAGAAACAGGGAGGTGAGCATGGAAGTGAAAAAGTTGTTACATGACAGTATTGTGATACCAACTCTGACATATGGAAGTGAAGCTTGGACCCTGTTGGAAGGACAGAAGTCAAGAGTGAGAGCAGTGGAAATGAGTTATTTGAGAGGAGCATGTGGAGTCACATGGAGAGACAGACTAACAAATGAGGAAGTGAAGGAACGTTGTGGTGTGCTTGAGGACCTGATGGGAAGCGTTAGGAGAAACACGTTAAGGTGGTTTGGGCATGTGGAGAGGATGGAGAGTGAAAGATTGACGAGGAGAGTGTATGTGAGTGAGGTGGAGGGGGCGAGAGGGAGGGGGAGGCCGAGGATGAGATGGAGGGATGGAGTGGAGAGGTATATGAGAGAGGGGGATGTGAGTTGGGAACGTGGTAGTGAAATGGCAGGGGACAGAGTGACATGGAGGCGATTTGTTTGTGGCCACCCCATTCGGGATTGAGGCGTCTGGCGATAGATAGATAGTTGCCAGAAAATTATGATTTAGAGGTGAGTTGGGCAAATATGTTCACCAGCTGACTAGACAGTGAACCTACGTATGGGACATGGTAATCACTGAGAAAATCACCTTTTTCACAGCCTGTGCACTCAAATATGGGACACAAAGCGTGAAATAAATAAAATGTAACCAAAGAATGAGGAATTAGAAGTGATTATGGAAAATATTTGGCAGCTGACAGTGTACTTACATGACAGTGGTGGCTGTTTACCCCACCTCTAAAGCTCTGACAGTTGTGAAAATGCTCTTGAAGCATGTACAGTAATCCAGTATTGAACTGCACTTAATCCTTAGCACTGTGAATTATAACTGTTTAAACAAAAACTCACGGCAGTTCAGAGACAACTGTTGGAGTGGCAGGAGGGGGAGACAGTGAGAATGCAATGTAAACAAGACCATTCGGCGCCGCGCGCCAAATTCAAACTTACAGGTCGAAAAAATCTGATTTTCTAGTTTGTTTTGCAATTTTTGGCATTTATGGGTTTCAAACATCAGCCTACGATGTCCGAACAGTGGTGTAACCAGATAGTAGTCATCCAGAAAGTAGAGAGATTCCTGTATATAGATATATTATATATACAGAGATAGCCCGATTATCCGGGCTATATGGTGCGAAGGGGTGAATGAATAGTCCGAAATCACGATTAATCCGGCGGAAACAAAAAACAAGTACTGTTAGACTGATTTATTTACCGGAAAAAGTACACTTAACGTAGCAGAAAAACCTTACCAAATCTTTGCATATGCATCCTGCTTGTTTCTGTATTTTTCTAGTTTCAGTTTGGTAAATTTCTTTATCCTGCTGAAAAATTTCCTCTCTGTTATTATCGTCACGTTCCTGAAGCTGTACAGTCGCGTTCGTGAGTCCTGATACGCATGTAGTTGTCTTGTCTGATGTTGTGTCCACCGTTGGTAGGATGTTGAACTATTTCACTTGCTAACCGACCAAATTATGTTCAGTGTATCAAGCAGTAAGCACAAAAGTTCCATATTCCAAAAGCAGTGAGCACTGCAATAGACAACAAAAACACCTGTGTATCAGGACTCATGAACGCGACTGTACCTACGATTGTTTCCAGCACAATGGAAGAAACTCAACATATTCAAGTGTGGATTTTGTTTCCCAACTTCCAAACTGGAGATTAAGTTAGGTTAAATTATTAGGTGCAGTTAAGCTAAGTTAGGCCAGGTTTGGTTAAACAATTAGATCAGAACAGTACCTTCCGCCATTACGTTAACTAACAACAAGAGTTGCACACCAGCAGAATAGCTAAAAACAACGGGGAAACAGATTTAACAAGAAATGTTTATTTGCCAACCCAGAAACAATCAGAAAAACATAACAGAATATCAGGATGAACTGATTTGGTAAGGTGCTTTTACTGCTTACAGTAAAGCATATGTTTAGCCCCCTCAATGGCCGTGAGTTCAGAAATTTGCGTGCTCCCGTGGCAGGCCTTGGAACCATTTTTTCTATGTTCCAAAATCAGTTTCATTTTCTTACAGATGTGGTAAGACTCGTCTGGTGCACTTTTAATTTTTTTTTTTGTCCCTAAACCCATCTTCTGATTTGCTATGAATTGTGAAAGAATAAAATTAGGGCGCATGTTATATTAGCATTAAAACATACTGACGAAAACATCTGGGATGAACTGACCGCCTGGCTGTTTGGGATGGTACAGCAGGTTTGTATAACCATACCAGTGACTTTCGTTCCCTTCCCATAATTGTCCGCAGATTTTATAGCTCCCTAACTCAACGTCACTGACACCGGTGCAGTAATGCATTGTTCAAGGATGGCAGATATGAAGGGGTTAATGAAATACATAATTATTTGTATCAATACTGTCTCAAACATACACATAACAACAAACGAAGAATGAGCAGTAAATGTACACTTAGCTGCAAAGAGCAGAAATAACTGTATGCTCTGTCGGTCCAAAATGTGTTGGGAACCGAGACATTGAACAAAGAATGTGGGATGCTAACTTATGAGAAGACGTGAGACAAGTTTTTTTTTTCTTCTGACTAGTAAACATTTTTGCTCCATTTCGTCCCCTAAAATTGTGAAACCTATAAATTTTCGTGTAAGCATACAGCCTAATGACCTTGCCAAGTCAATTTATATTCCTCTAGTTTGTTTTCTGTATTTTTCTGCCTATTTTGAAGGTGGTAAATTACCTTTCTCTTGCAGCAAGACTTCCTCTCTTATCATAATGTTTCTTAAGCCTTACCTACTATTGTTTTCGGTATAATGGAAGAAACTTACTCAAAATTAAGGGGCATGTTACATTAGCATTTAAACATATCGGCGAAGACATCTGAGAGGAATTGACCGCCTGGCTGCTTGCGACAGTAGAGTAGGGTCGTGTAAACATATCAGTGACCTTTGATCCCTTCCCATAATTGCTCGCAGTTTTTTTTATAGCTTTTAACTCACCATCACTGACACCGGTACAGTAAAGCATTGTTCGAGGCCGACAACTATGAAGGGGTTAATGGAATACATTATTGTTTGCATCAATACTCTCTCTTTCACACACACACTTAAGAACGAACAATAGAATGAACATAATGTACACTTAACTGAAAGAGACAGAAATAACTGTATGCTCTGCCAGTCTGAAATGGGAAGCGGAATATCTAACGAAGAATGTGAAACTGAATGCTAACTTAAGAGAACACATGAGATGGTAGAGTAATTTTTTTCTGGTTAGCAAACATTTCTGCTCCATTTCGTCCCCTAAAATTGTGAAACCAATAAATTTTCGTCTAAGCATACACCCTAAAGACTTTACCAGTTCAATTCATATTCCTCTACTTTGTTTTCTGTATTATTCTACTTTGAATTTGGTAATAATTACCTTCTCTTGCTGAAAGTTTTCCTCCTTTATCATCATCAAGTTCTTTAGGCCGTACCTACGACTGTTTCTGGCACAGAGGAAGAAACTTATTCAGCGTAATAAGAAGTGGATTTCGTTTCCCAATTCTCCAACTGGAGCCCAGGTTAGGATAGGTTAAATTATTAGGTAGTTAAGCAATGTTAGGCTAGGTTAGGTTATCAATCGCCTAACAAAACTCCACCTTGCCATCCATGTGATCAAGTTGTGAGCAGGAGGTGTGGGTGGGGGGACAGACTCACGCTCGTTTACCCGTGCCTCGCTCGCTAGCAACTGGTGCTATCGTACGAATAATTCTATGTATTACTGTACCACTGAACCATTCAGTTACGGCCCGGATATACTGAAGGCTGGATAATCCGAGCCTGGATAATTGAGCTTTCACTGTATATATACAGTAAGCGCGGAAAGTGTTGACGCCATCTTAAAAAAAGAAAACATTCTTGTGGTTAGCAAGGAGAAACAAATAAATTAACACTCACCACTGAATTTAGTATTTACTGGCATTCCCCTTCACCTTTATTATCTTCTTAAGGCGTCTGGGGAGACTGATGGTGTAGTTTTGCAGAACAGACGGACTAAAACTGCTCCATAGCTGCTTGACTGCAGCCTCAAGTTTAGGCAAAGATGATGTGCCGCTTCATGTGCGCCCATAAATTCTCAATGGGATTGATATCTGGGCTGTTTCCGGGCCAATCTCGAATAAAGGGAACCTCACAGTCTGTTAGCCACTGTTTTACTGACTTTGCAACATGTGCAGGGACAGAATCTTGCATAAATACTCTTGCCTTGGTTTTATCAAAAGAGTCACTTAAAACATCAAATAATAGCTTCAAATAATTGTTCTGGTTCACTTTTTCATTTGCAGGTAGAATTACCAACTCACCAACACCATAATATGTAAAGCAGCCCCAAGCCATGAGTGAGGCTGGGTATTTAACAAACTTGGAAGTGTACTTAGGATCCAGGGGGTCACTGCCTGGTTTGCAGTACACTCATGATGAAGGGGTACCAGTGACAGTAAATGTTGACTCATCACTCCAAAGCACAGTTTTCCATTGCTCCTCACTCCAGACAAGATATTTCTTACAAAAATTTACTCTCTTTTTCTTCTGAAGTGCAGTTAGCAGTGGTTGTTTTACGAGCACAAAAACTCCTGTAGCCCAGATCGTCATGCAACAGTTGCTGCACACTTCTGACAGACACATCTGCCAGCAACTGTGGGTTCTTTTCTTTTAAATCCCGTGCTGTTAGCCTTGGATCCTTGCTAACTTGCCTTGAGATCAGCTGACGGGTCCTGAAGGTTGTCTTACGAGGTCTCCCAGGCTTGGGAAGTGGAGTGGGAGGAATGGCCTCCCCACTGTCCTTGAACTGCTTCACCAGTCTCTGAACTGTCCTCAGTCTAACACCATCTGATTTGCAATAAATGGGAGTTTGTGGCCAGCTTTGTATAAAGTAATCACTTCCACACATTTGTCCTTGCTTGTGGTTACTTTAGGCATGATGAGAATGTGGTAGGTAACCAAATAACTGTGTTATTTGAGTCAAAACATGCCCTCGTGGTGCATCACACACAGAGACAATCCTCCTCCTGTGGCTGCCCAAACATTACTGAGCCTGCTCCTGTGGTGCCAAACCTATCAAGCAGGGTTGCCAGCTCCCGTTGAAAAAGCGTCAGCTCATTTCGCATCACAGGGGAGGGTAGTATTGACCCTACTTCACTTAACACGAAAAAGAATGACGTCGGCAAAAAAGCCTTTCTGCGCCTACTGTATATATATAGAGAGAGAGAGGGTATATATATATATTGTATATATATATATATATATATACAGTATATACAACCCACCTACAAGCACCCCCACACCACACCCACCTTTGGACAAAAATCACAACAGATGAGGTCGCCGCCATCCCAGCAGACGGCACACCAGTCATCGTTTGGATCGTTTGGGTCCTTCTTCCACGGAACTGATGTGCCCGGAGCAAACCCTGCATGTGGAAGGAAGAAATATTACAAGACATTGGTGATTAAATTGTTGTATATAGTGTGGTTATGTTACATTAAGTTATGTAATGCTATTATGTTATGCTACACTAGGGCTGTTGTTACATTATTTTGTTACACTAGGCCTGTTGTTACATTATTTTGTTACACTAGGCCTAGGTTACTACTGTATGAATCTTTCACCTTAACTTGGCCCCAATTTTCTCCCTTTTGTGCCTTTTTTTTCATGTACCTTAGTAGCTGAAAAAGACAATACTTTGGCTCATCATATCCACAGTATTTCTTCATGACTAGCTTCATATTCGACTGTTAATCTTTTGCAACATCTCAGCATTCAGCATGAAGAGATAGCAGTTTTGGGCCACGTTAGAGTAAAAGGAGTATGGGGTGTTGAAACTGTAGGGGCCATATAATGAACTAAAACCACAAGATATCACTACACAAAAATAAGTTAAAAAGCACTGAATTTCAACCCTCTATAAGCTACAGAAGCAAATCATGCTAACAGGCAGCACCATGAATGAAAACAATAAAGAACATCTCACCAAAATAAGTAAGGCACCAAAGCAACAAATTAAACTATCTAAAAAAGAGAAAAAAAGGAAAAATCAGGCACCTACATAAAACTAAGATGTGTTAAACCACATCCCCCCAGAGTAAAAAAAAAAATAAAAAATAAAAAAAAATCTACATATATAACTCAAATCTATATACACTTCCACAACCCTCCACTAATACCAACACTGCATTCCTGATGTGTCCTTGCAGAATAAAAATATAAATAAATGTGATAAACATAAACTACGGTGCTAACAGCCACACCCAAGTGCGGTATCATGCAGCATTTGGCAGATCCCTGTTATATGGACTGCCACTGAACAATTTAAGTCTTTCTCCACCAAGACATCTGATGTACTTAACCAGTTCCCACATCAAATATTCAGCTGCAGACAACCCTTCAGAATGACATACAGTAAATGTCCTAATACAGTATCCACATGTACATTATGTCTCATGTTGTTATCCATACAGGGGAGAAGATGTAATATTGATCCCTACGCCATTACCACACAAGTAGAATATGCATGATGTCTGGCCAGCAAAGGTGTTTATTCATATTTTACATTTACGTTTTGTGTTAATTCATCATGTTTCCACAGACTAGGATACTCTTCAGGGCTACTGTTCTAATTATGGCTATTCTGAGGGGTCAGTATCGCATTATTTCCATGTTCCACTTATTTATATAGGCTTTGGCTCCATTAGTACAAATACAATATTAGGAAGTTTACAGCCAAAAGCTCAATTCCATCTGCCTCTCCCCTAAAGCATTAACATTTCCAGGTGGTGAATGTGTTAATGAGAATAAAAACAGTGCAGCCGGTATGGACTCTCACCCATTGCTTTCCCGTTCTTGGGCTCTTGAGGGGGCGGTGGGTCACTAGTACCCATGTCTATGGTCAGGCCCGGCAAACTGTCCTCACTGTCGTTACTTGGATCGTCTCGTCTCTTTTGACCTCTGTCATCACCTGTAACGCCACCCATCACTATAGTGGTGTATTGGTAACACAATGTACATCACACCACTCCATCCCATTGTACCCTTCAGTGTAGTGATGTGCTGGTAACACAGGGTACATCACACCATCCCATCCCTACCCTTCCATAGTACCCTGCAATACCACTCACTGCTGTAGTGCTGTATTGTTAACAAAGCACATACCACAGCAACTCCTTCCACGGTACCCTGTAATGCAACCTACTCTTAGTGCTGCATTGATACACGGAATATGCAACAATCTACACCAAAGCAACCTGGAACACCACCCACTGCTATACCACAGTACTATTAACGTAAGACATTCACCCCAGCATGTTCCTCAGCATCCCTTTGAGGTGCACAAAACAAACACCAGGCTAATGTAATTCTTCACATTTAAGGACCGATGACTCACAACCAGTCCACAATCCTGATGCCACTAGGTGATATTTGAGAATACCTTCAACATACATGACCCTGGCATAAGAGACTAAAGAGTTACAGGATTCAAGAATGGCTTAAGCATCGCAATATATACATTACTGTTACTACACTGCATTCCACAGACTCAACCCTTTAATACAATGATATATTGTAGTTTCCATTTGCTGCTGACACACTATTCTATCCTGCTTAAGGGAGCTCTCTTGTGAAGATGTGATAAAGGCAAATTGTGCCTATCTCTTTCTTTATCAAAGGTCTTCCTTAGACTACATCCACACCAAATGCTTGCTGGCATGGGTGAGTTATGTGTATCCAACTGGACGTGGGTGGGTGCGCATAAGAATTTCTATAGGTTACAGTGATCTGGAACTTCCACCTACACCAGCATGCATCTGGTAAGGATGAAGCCTTATGCAGAGTAAACCTGTCTGGCAGTAGCATAAAGAAAATACAAGACATCATTGGGCTAAAAAATTAAGACTAAACAATCCTACTATGCATGAAATATTACCAACGGATCTACTATTATTTCCCATTGCATCTATTTCCAAAGGTTGTCAAATCATTCAGCAGAGGATCTGAAAAAGAGCATAGGCATGAGATCAGCTACTGAGCAAATCAAAACCAGCCTTCAATCACTTCAGAGAGTAACATTCTTTGAGACTTACGAATCTATGTAGAAATGATTCCTTAGCCATTTATTTTGAATATTATTTATCAATACTCTATTGCACTGTATTGGCCTTAATTATAAAGGTACTGGAAAGGGATCACTTCATGTGGTGACAAAGATACAACAAGGCACTGGAGCTGCCTGGTTATAGAGATATCGCTCAACTCCCTCCATTAGCAATATGGTATTACGCACCATTCTCCGCTGCTTGGAACCCATCCTCTTAGCACTGTGAGAGCAATATAACCCAGCCATCTCACAAATTTCAAACCTTTTCATCCCACTCACCATTCTCTGCAATCTGGAGTCGATCCTCTCGGCCTGTCGGACTGGATGAGCTGTCAACTTGGGTGGAGGGGTCTTCAGATTTGACACGAGGCCCGTTTACCGAATCGGAGGGTGTGGAGGAGGAGAAAGGGGAGGAGAGGGCTGAAGTGAGGACAGAAGTGAGAGAGGAGGCGGAGGAGGAGGTGGTTAGGGTGAGGGAGGAGGAGGAGGAGGAGGCTACTTTAGGCTTGGTGTCTTTGCTGTCGTCTGCCGAGGAGTCCTGCTGTAAATGAAGGAAATAAAAGAAGGCTAATAATAACAGTAATAACAAGGAAAATAAAACTAATAATAATAACAATCAAAATTATAACAATATCTTTTTTGCTGTTGTTCTTTGTACTGTCCCCATACATTAAGTGTACAGCATCTGAACGAGAACCCAGTGGACAGTGGACTGATGTTGCCATTCTCCTGCAGTCCATCATCATCCTTCTGGTGAACAAAGAAGGGGAAGCTGAGGGACATCTGTATACCCAGTGCCACCACAAGAAGGCATCCCTCTCCAAAATTAAGCTTAACATAAATATCTTACTGGAGCCACAGTACAGTAATAACAAACTGGTATCCTTTAAAAAGGAGGAAATTTACTAGATACGCACAACTATAACTCAGGATATAGCAACACATATTTTCATATACAATAATACAGTAAGAGCCATTTATGAAAACCTGTCCAGGCCAACCTTTGCTACATGACTAATTTAAGTTTCTGGAAAATAACTGGATAATGAAGTACCATATATCAAACATAGGCATCACAGCATTCGTATATGAGGCTTGTGGTCAAATATTGAAAATGGTGCTTTTGGGGGGGGGGGGTCATAAGAATAAGTGAAATAGCACTACACTAATGTACTGTAAAAAAGGGTGCTAAAATGTTAAGATCGAATAAGTGAACGATGGCGTAACGGGCGATCACACAGTACAGCAAGGTTGTCCTGGATGGAATTGTCAAAAATAAAAAAGTAAAAAAAGTACACACTAGCACAAGCCCTTACTTAATAATCTAGCTGGAGAAATTATACAGAACTTTATATTTCTAAACCATGTATTGTACTGCTATAGATGTGACATTCTAGTTTAACACACACAACCTACCTTTCTCTACAGTCAGTCCTCATTCTAAGACCTGTATTCTTGTCAGGTAAGGGCTCCCTCGCACCTCTTCCTTAATGATTTATTTTCCAAAGTACCCATCAACCTCATTTATTTTGCTTCATATATCTTTTTAACATCGACAAAAATTGCATGAATAATACACAACAGCATAGTAAGGAAGCAGAATCAGAAACAGACTGGTAAGGAAGAGGTGTTAGTAAACTTCCTAACTGCAAGAGAATACCACCCCAAGTCCTGTGTTCTGACATCTCATAACTGGGTGACACTTTTACAACATACTCTGTGGACTTCATTGCAAAAATACAAGCATAAAACAGGGACCTTACTGTGAAGACTTACTATAGTGAAATTCTTGCAATAATTGATGTGATTTTCTGATACAATATGACAACAGTGGGCTACAGAGAGATACATGTCACACAATACCAACACATACACATAGCTACAATAGCCACAATACCCGCTAACTTAAAACACTTATCAATATCATTTTCCACTGACATCATCATCATCATCATCCGGACGTCCTTTCCCACCCTAGGGGAGGGTGAGGGCATCTTGTGAAATTCTGGATAAAGCCACATAATTTCATTTAACTATGAAAAAACCCTGCACAGTGAAGGAGAACCTTACAGTAATGCCTTCAGACAGAAGACACACTGTGTTATACTGGTTAGTGCCACAGGATTTGTCAACTGAAGACACTCCTCTAGGGGGAGGGAAATCTGGCTGTTGTCTATTATAGAAGCAATGTATGCAGACAAGTAAAATCAGTGAATCAGCTTCCTATCTAGTACAGCTTCTGGGGCAAATACCTTCACTTCCCATCCTTTCACTGATCACCAGCTTCACTGGTCCATCTCTTGGCTCCAGATATATCATCATCATCATCATCATCCAGACCTCCTTTCCCACCCTAGGGCAGGGTGAGGAGTAGCAACATCCAGACAGCCCAAAACTGCTCACTCCAATGGGCCACACTTCCATTCACTCATCATTGAAGCCCCTGGAATCCTGGCTCTATCTGATATGCCAAAAACTTTCACTACATTCTGTAGCTTCACATAAACATATCCGATAGAGTCCAGATGTGTAACACCAAAAAATACAGTACAAACTTCTCATGATGCTGAACATGGGAAGTAAAACACTCACCTTACACACTTCAGCTCCAGCCTTGTGGTAAAAGAAATACAACAAAACACACCTACCTCCTTATCCTGAGTGGAACAGGCTTTGAAAGTATTGCATGACATATGAGAGACAGTCAAACAAATTCATTATCCCCAACACACACCAATTCAAAAGCATTATTCCAGCCTCAAAACTTCCACCAATGCATAATTTCAATACCTTGCAATGCTTATCCTCTCCATTACAGTGATGTGGTTCCATTCTACTCTGACTATCTCCAGACACTTACTGTGCTGTATATAAGATGGGAAAGGCAACTAACACCAGAGGGTCAAAGAAGGCTGTATCTAACCCCTCCGGTTCAAAAAGTCTCCGCTCACCTGAATAAAGTCAAAAGATACAGAGAAAACACAACCACTGTGCCTGGGGATTTGTTTTCATTCTTCTTTCTATTCCCTGATGATATTATTCAGCTTAAGATAAAGATGGAGGATGACAACTGTGTGCAGAGGGTGACAGATGTGGATGATGAGAGTAGAACTGTGAGAGGAAGACCAAAAACGACTTGGGACAAGGTCATACAGTGTGAACTCAGGAGTTAGGGACTGAATACAGAGGCTGCTAGACATAATGCAACGTGGAGCCTTTACAAATAATATGAATGGAGTGGAGATAATGTTTTCAAACTGGAGACTTTAACACAGCATTAATTAACCCCTTGGAATAGGATAGACCTTTCCCAAGTTGCATAAAACTGTCTGGCAGCAACAAGAATAAAATGAAAATAATACAACTTGGACTTACAGGGTTAAAAAACTGCATCACTTGTTTGACAGGGTTAAAAGTACTAAGCTTTTCAAATTATTTCAAATATATTTTACATGAAGGTACCACAAACCTTTAATTATTTAATTTCAAGATACGAGGCTGAAAATCGAAACTGGTCACTGCCATTATGCAAGGAAAAGGCACAAACACGTTTGCAAGATACACTAGCAAACATTCTTCAGTCAAAAAAATACTTATATAAAACTGGTACAAGCTTGGTATTAAGCCCCACAACCATCACTTTTAAGCAGGACACATTCAGCCAAAAATTTAGTTAAAGTCCACGCTAAGACTCTCACGGTTACAAATTTTTATTACACATCTCAATTATTTCTTTTCTCCAACATTTTCCGGCAACTGTTCAGGAGTCACTGGCTAATTCTGGCACTTAGTTTAGCTACCAGTCCACAGAAAACATCAGCTATACCATGGACAAGTTCAATATGTAGATTCCTTAAGTGATGGCATGGTATAAGAATACTCAATATAAAAATGTAAGCATAAAACATACTAAATATATTTTCAAAGCCTGTTGTACTCAACTGTGAGAAGGTCAGTGTATTACAACAACCCGAAGTGTGATTGCAAAAGTATTCCGAACATTCTGAGTCATACACAGGCAATTGTCAAGACCATTTCATTACTGTGCTCTTTATAATATTCAAACAATTTTTAATTCTGAACTAAACAAAAAGAACAGAGTACTAAAATTTGGATGAAACACTTATTATGTAAGTGTGAGAAGAGGATGAGTCGAAAGGGAAAAAGAGTTTGATTAAGAAGCAAGTATGAATGATTAAGTGTAAGGACAAGAATAACCAAGAGAGTATTGCAGCAGGAGTAACCAAGTAAGAGTTGCGGCAAGAGCCACCAAGATAGCATGGCAGCAGAAGTCACCAAGTAAGTGTGGTGGCAAGAGTAATCAAGTGTGTGTGACAGCATGAGTTACCAAATGAGTGAGGCAGCACAACTAACCAACAACTAAGTGTTGTGGAATGAGGAAAGCAACTAGAGTGGTCAAGTAGGTGTCAGAGCAAGAACAACCAAGTGGGTGTCATGGCAAGAGTAACCAAGTGAGTGTGGCAGACTAAGTAACCAAGTGCGTGTGATGGCAAGAGTAAACCTACCTGCACCAGTGCATTTGGCAAAAAGACGCCTTCCTGGGAACCACTAGGCTTGGGGAGAATGGACCTGAATGCTGTGATGCGAGTAAGGGGGGGCAGATTGGAGGAGAAGCTCGAGGTGGTGGTTGAGGTGGTGGTTGAGGTGGTGGCGGAGGTGGTGGTAGGGGGGGACGAGGAAGAACTCACCCCTCCATTGACTTTGCTACCTCCCAGCATGATCTTGAACGAGTTGTCCACGTTCTCCGAGGGGATGGACACCATGGGCTGGGTGGGGCAGGGCCGGGGAGACTCGGCCGTCTGCGGGATGTGCCAGGAAGGGGTTGGGCTATTGCTTTCCTTCTTTAGCTGTGGGGGCTGCTGCGTGCTGTGCGGGGACGGCTGTCGTGAGTCCGCCTTGGGCCCCAGTGCTGGCTGGGACAGGGTGTTACGCAGAATGCCCTGTAGTGTTATGTTGTGCTGCTGCTGCTGTTGTTGGTGAGCCTGCTGCTGCTGTGAAACCTGTACACAATGTGGAACATAAATTAGAGGTCACTATACCCTCTTCAATTTAACAGGGCCTAAATTTGGTCTCTCCATCTTGAATGTTAAGCTGGTGGAATAGATATTAGAGGTCACTATAGGTATCATCTTCGCTTTATTCATTCATTACCCAATCCTATGTTGCCCCACAGAGAAGCGTAGGAGCCCGGGGCTAGGCAAGTTGGTCCTGACATTTGAGATGAGAGTGACCAGCCTCACTCATCCCTGAATGGTATTAGCCTACGTAAGCAATAAACCCCAATCACCCCGTGGATATAAACCTTCACTGGGTCAATCCGACTGAGAGCACCTCAATTATCTACTAAACCACTAAGAGCCATAATTTGGTTGTACGGTTACCACCCAGTGTAGTAAATGGTTTCCTGGTGTACAGGAAACCATTTGGCTTGTCACTCAGTGCAGAGTCACCCACAGGCAGAAGGACAAGGAAAGAATGAAGGCAAGAAAGACAGAAGAGGAAGTGTAAAGTCACCCGTAGGCAGAAGGACAAGGAAAGAATGAAGGAAAGAAAGAAGAGGACTGAAGGAAAGAGGGATGGAAGAGAGGAAAGGGCAGACACCCAAAAGCAGCACTACATCGAGTAAGTGGATGGTGAGCACCCCCACCTACCACATCTTCGCTTTAACTTGGCCAAACTTTGTTCTCTCTCCATTTTTTCATTTGGTGTCATTCCTTTACTTATTCACCAATCTGCTTCAAATTTGGTGCACCTCTTCCTTGAGCAAATATCCCCAGTTACCTTACCTACTTTTTTATATTTATTATGGCCTTATGAATGCATTAAACTGCCTACACGGGCCACCCTGTTTAACTGTATGCACCTTCTGCTGTGGAACTGGTGTGATGCTGATGCCTGAGGGTGGAGTGAGTTGTGCTGCCATGTTGACCATGCCAAGGGTGCTGCTCCCGGGTCCTGCTGCTGATGCTGCCGCCATCTGGGAGATGTTTGCCATCGTTGCCGCAGATGGGGCAAGGTTCTGACGAAAGGGCAGTGACGGTCGACTGGTTGGCTGCTGGTCGTGGTGGCGCGACACTGGGTGTTGCTGCAGTCTGGCCGCCAGATGGGGGTTGAATGTGTTTAGCTTGTATGTACCACCAGACCCAAGCAGCCCTCGCAGGTGACTAAAAGGAGAACAACAATATTAACATCATTAACCTAACACTTCTTTCCACTGGCACCAGCAATCCTCATAGGGGGCTTGAAACAGAAATAACAATCTTAATACCATTCTTAATTCATCATCATCATCATCCGGACCTCCATTCCCATCCCCACAAGAGCCAGGGAAAAAAGAAACTGATATAATGAGATACTAACCAAAACTCGCTTAGATGAAAAGGTCACATTCCCATTCACTTAGTCACCAGTCAAGCTCCCAGAATCTCCCATACTGGTACTTCCTTTTCCACCTACAGATGAGGGTGCAGCAGCATCCAGAAAATGACAAACCTGCCAGAAGGAGTACAACACTGACCTATTCTCTGCAATGGGATGTGTGGTAGATGAAACAGATGACGAAACATCCGAAGACGACCGTCCCTGTGTAAGGTGTGGAGGCATGCGTGTGAAGGCAGTGTGGCCAGGGCCAGAGGCAGGGCCAGGCTGGCCGGGGTGGGGCTGGCCGGAGGGTTTGGGCTGGATGCGCACCAGACCAGGTGGGTTGGTCGGCCCGGGAGGAGCAGGACCAAATGTGTGGAACTTGTGGTGAAGATTACTGCTGCCCTGAAACACAAAAACATCAGCATTAACAAACAAAGTTTATGCATCATTACCATCACCACTGCCATTATCA
Source organism: Birgus latro (assembly GCA_018397915.1). NCBI lineage: Eukaryota > Metazoa > Arthropoda > Malacostraca > Decapoda > Coenobitidae > Birgus > Birgus latro. Next base: position 55,419 of record JAGKTI010001166.1, read on the forward strand.
TCTTAAATATCATATAAACCCTTATCATCACCACAATTCATCATTATCAACCTCATCACAATCACTATTCATTCAAGAAGGTTCAAACATGCACAAAATAATACATAACAATCCCACAGCAATGTACCTGCAGATGATGCTGTTGCTGTTGCTGCTGCTGCTGCTGCTGCTGTTGTTGCTGCTGTATGTGTGAGTGCATGGGTGTGAGGGCTGGGGGCTGTGGGGGCTGTGGTGGCTGTGGTGAGGCAGACTGATCCACCGGTGAGGGCTGGGAGGTGCGGGCTTTGGGCTGATTGATCCCACCATCAGCAGGAGGGTAGATCTTGTTGTCCACCAGAAGGTAGCCAACATCCTTCAATGCTTTAAATAAAAATAAATAAATAAATAAAACAGAAAAGACAATAACCAATGTTGTTCAATGCTATACATATCCATCCATCCATCACCTAAACCTGTGTTGCCCCATGAGGAGAGTAGGAGCCCAGAGCTAGGCAGGTTGGTCCTGACAATTAAGAAGCTACAAATATAAATAAATATCATCATCGTTGACATCCTGACCTCCCTTCCCACTCCAAGGTGGGGTGATGTAGGGTCCACAGAGTCAGAAAAAAATGACAATGATACTAACCCAACTCTGCCCAACTGAATGTGCTACACTCCCATTCACTCACACAGATAAAAGAGAAAAAATAAAAAATAAAAAACATACTTCAGGCTACAGTTGTCCCATTTCATTTATAAAAAAAAAAAAAAAATCATCTCATGCCAGTGAATGTACAGTGAGTTTGGATGAGGAGGAAATTGAAAATGTGAGTGCGTTTAAGTACTTCGGTAGTGTGATGAGTAAGGATGGAAGTTCAGAGGGTGAAATGCGTGAAGGGGTACAACAGGGAGGAAAGGTTGCTGGTTCCTTGAAAGCAGTGATAAGAAAAACAGAAGTCAGCATGCAAGTGAAAAAGCTACTACATGACAGTACTGCAATGCCAATTCTAACGTATGGAAGTGAAGCTTGGACCTTGCTGGAGGGACAGAAATCAAGAGTGAGAGCAGTGGAAATGAGTTATCTGAGAGGAGCATGTGGAGTCACATGGAGACAGATCGACAAATGAGGAAGTGAAGGAACTTTGTGGTGTGGATTGTGGATGTGATAGGAAGTGTTGGGAGAAACACATTAAGCTGGTTTGGCCTTGTGCAGAGGAAGGAGAGTGTATGAGAGTGAGGTGGAGGGAGGGGAGAGGGAGGGGGAGGCCAAGGATGAGATGGAGGGATGGAGTGAAGAGGTATATGAAAGAGAAGGGTGTGAGCTGGGAGCAGGGCAATGAAATGGTGGGGGACAGAACGACATGGAGGCAATTTGTTTGTGGCCACCCTTTACAGGATTAAGGTGTCTGGCAATAGATAGTTTGACAGACTCATGCCAGATCACCTCAAGCTGAATGTGTTAAAGAAAATGCACAATGACTTGGCACCTTTTCCTAGTCCTCGTGATTCACTGGATATTCTTAAGGAGATGTCGTCACCCGAGTTGAGTTTGGCCTTGAAGCGGTCAAAGAGATGGCGGTCAGGGGAGTCCTTGTCTACCTTCAATACCTGTTCCATCACCAGCCTGATAAATAAGCATCATCATCATCACTATTACCATCTTCATTGTTATAAAATTTACCAATATCATCACCATCACTGGACAATCAGTAGCAGTAGAACCATCACCATCAACAAATAAACCAAAATCCTTATCATCATCAACTTACCTAACACCAATTTTATCATCATCAACGATTTAATCATCACCATCAAATAAACCATCATCATTACACCCTTATGAGCCAATCTAACTGGAGTCTTTTAACCAGTGACTCCAATAAAAAATAAACTTGCATTTTTTTTTTCTTCTTTACAGACACAGGAAAAAATACAACAAATAAGACTAATCCCTTTTTGAAGCAGAGGAGGGCCATGTCAAGTTATGAGTGAGCCAATTTAGTCTGATAAAAAATAAAACCTGCACTTCTTTTTTGAGAGAGAGAGAGAGAGAGAGAGAGACTCACTTTTTGGAATACAGCAGGGCCATATCTGATGACGTTGCAAGAATAGCTTCCATGACGGTGATGCAGTGGTCTGCCTGGGAGCCAAGGTGAAGCAGTACCTCATTCTTCTTGTCCAGTTGCTCCTGTTTGCCATTGCACACCTCTCGCAGCAACTCAAACAGGGTATTGCCTCGCTGACGGATGATTTCAATAAACCTGCAACAGAAGCAAAATCCACTGTAAAAGTTGTGCTGTTCTGATGACTTGCAGCACAGTAAAATCCTGTTTGTCATTGCACACCTCTTGCAACAACAACTCAAACAGGATGTTACCTCAATGATGGATGATTTCAAAAAACCTGCAACACACAAAATCATCAGTACAAGCTGCACTGGTTGGAAAATTTGTAATAGACACTCCTGTTGCCACTGCACACATCTTGCAACAACTCAAACAGGGTGTTGCCTTGCTGTCAGATGATTTCAATAAACCTGCAAAGGAGAGAAAATTCCTAGTAGAAATGACAGAGTTTTGATCATTTGCAACACAGTAAAGCATGCCCTGGCTGCCACTGCACATCTTTACTGATCAATTCAAAGAGCTGTCTGATAAAAGCTAATATATACTGTACTTGAGAAACTGAAGTAGCAGTTGCATTAGTTGAAACCCCAGGTTCATCTACAACGTGAAATCTGAGGACTGCAGACTAAAATTTCCCGATTCCTGCAGTCTATCATCCTCCTTTTGGGGGATAGGAAGGGAATTGAAGGATAATTGTATAACTAGGCAGTGGAGCCACCCAGTTTTATCAGTGCCACCATGTGAAGGCATCCCTCTCCAGCTAATATACTTAAGAAAAACAAGATAGACAGCAGCCCAGCACTCACGTTTCTACCAATCGGTTTATATCTCCCTGTACGGATTCCTGTTTATTGATAATCTGCTGTCTACGCTCGGCAACCAGCTCCTTGGCGTTCTCTATGTAGCCTCTCTTTTTGCGGATGTCGTGGAGGAACTGCCTCATGCGCTCTCGGGTCAGGGTGGCCATTTCCTCCGAGAATTTGTATTTGTGTTCCCGGTGATCTGTTAGCTGGCAGTCTCGGCAGGTTAGCTGGTCGCACGTCTGGCAGTACAGGTTCAGCTTCTCCTGTATATGGAAATGAGGTGTTACAGTGGGAAATTGTAATAATAAAAGTAAAGGGATAAGTGAACAGTAGCAGTAGTAGTAGTACAGTGCACCCTCACACAATGCGAGTTTATGGGCGGCAGAAACCTTCGCATTCTATGATTTCGGATTGTGTGAACCAAAGAACTTATGGGAAAAATGGTATACGGTGGACAGCCTACCCAGGGCTTGGTCTTCGGGTCCCCTTCCAGCTTACTCTACCCTGCTAATACTTCTAACAGTACTTTAAGCTGGACCAACAAATAAAACAACAAACAGAACACCATGTACCTTTATTTAAGTGACTTCTGGGCTTGTTAAGTAGGAAGGGGGTGGGTGGGTATTCAAGGTTCGGGGCGTTTACTCTTGCCCAGCGGGGCAGAGCTCCCCACTGTTACTCTCACTGTCGCAGCTGAGGTCTCATGGAGGTGCCATAAAGCCTTCAAAGTCAACAGCTGAGACCTAGATGAACAGGTGAGTACTATGCTAAAACGGACCACAAGATGCGAGGTACAACATTCAATCTCAGGGCAATATGGAGGAGAAGTGTTTGTTTACCCAGGAACAGATGACCAGCCGCCCGCCATTTTGAAACTGGCTCATTGCCAGCCACCTGCCTTCATGTGATGACTCGCATTGTACAGCCCAACACTTGTAGAAATGCCGGGAAGTCCATCTTTGCCTTGGAATCAAACAGCCAATTCGTATGTTGGGAAGTTCAATTTGCAGATTTTGCATTTGATAAAAATAAGCATTTTCTGGGTTGATCTCGCATTGTAGGTGATTCGCATCGTGTGAATTCGCATTGTGTGGGGGTGCACTGTAGCTAGTACTAGTAGTAGTGGTTGTGGAGGGTGCAATAGTAGTAGTTATTGTTGTAGTAGTAACTGGCAGTCTCAGCAGGCCATATGGAGACATGTCTGGAAGTACAGGTTCAGCTTCTGTCAGTGAGAGTGATGTGTTACAATGGAAATTTTGAATCAGGTCAGAATAAAAACCCTTGCCAAACAGCAAACCTCATTTAAGGCACAATGAAAGTGTGCACGTGCTAAGTTGTAAGCCTCTCATTAGTTACAATTTACATTGGTTCTTAAACAATAACCCAGGAGAGGTAAACTACCTTATAAAGAATTAGCCCAGCAGGAGTTCATGAAGCTAAAATAGAAACAGTGAGAGAGAGAGAGAAATATGAACTACTACAGACTAGGGAATGCCTGAATGTTGGTAAGGTTCTTAACAGTAAATGATGTACCATTGTTACATTCCATATCACTGAACATTCACACATAGGCCTACTGTACTGCATCATCACAATCACTGAGTTTTCAACATTGCTTACCTTTGGATGCACATTGCAGAACAGAGACTTTTTGACTTGAGCTTTGGTAGAGGGTGAGTCAGCATCCACCTCACCTTTGCCCTTGATGACATGGTCCTTGGTCACCTTCACTCTTTTGTGGGCCTGAAATAAACAACAATAATTAACTGCTTTTTTCACTAGTTAATCCAACTACATTACATGGTGTCATTTATAAAGGCTTCAACATGCTACCATGTGTCAGTCTTGGTTACTTAATGGTGGGTCTCCACATTGCTCAATCACTAGCATGCCCTATATTCAGTCCCTTATCCCTCAGGTGACACTGTATAATCTTGTCCCAGGCTTTTTTGGTCTGCCTCTCACAACTCTACCCTCAACGTTCACACCTCTCATCCTCTGAATCCACTTGTCATCCTCCATCCTCTCCACAAGTCCAACCATCTCAATCTACCCAATATCTTCACAATTCTAATACATTCAAGTCCCATTCTTTCAACTCTTCACTCATTCACAATCCTAACCACCAAACCCCAACATGTGTCACTGATAGATGCTCTACATATCCATCTACTCATTATCATCCCTGTACGTCTGGGCACATGAATATCCTCTTCATTTACTGCCTACAGCTCGCAACCATACAGCATCACACTCCTAAGGCATGTTGCTTAAAGGACACCTTACACGGAAAAAGTGCCCTCTCAATGTCAGGAGGGACAACAACTCCCTGAACTTCTTCCAATCACTCCTTACTCTTACTACTGAGCTTACTCCAGCCCCACCTCCAGCACATATCAAGTGTTTATTTATTATGTTACTGCAGTCTGTTATTAAACTTTTTTTTTTTATATATACAGAATGTGGAGGGAATTAATCATGGAAGATTGAACAGAAAAGTGAGGAGCTGTAGCACTGTCCTTCTCTGCCACTAAACTATGAGAAATAACCTGCAGAAGTAAAAGAATTGAGGCCAAGGTAATATGAGAGACCTATAAATACCTGTATACACTGATCACACAGCCACTCAGAGCAGTCAGTACAGAGTCCTGTGGCCACCGCTTCATCAGTGCAAGAGGTACAGGTGAAGCTCTCCTCCCCCGCAGTGCCATTGTGCCCACCACGATCAGCACTCTGGGCCTCACACACAAACATATTGTCCACGATGCTGTCTTGCGAGAACCCCTTCTTGCACACTGGACAGTGGATAAGTGGGTCCACTGTAAAAAAAAAAAAAAAAAAAAAAAAAAAAAAAGGAAGTGAGGAATGGTATTAAGCAGTAGTGCAATAAGTGGGTCCACGACAAAGAAAGAATTTTCACCTGTAGTAGTAAATAGCAGAGCAAATCCACTGTGAAAGAAGCAGTACCACAGTTGGTACAATAAGTGGGTCTACAATGAAGAAAGCAACCCTAAGCCATTCTGAACATTATCCTGGTGAACTGCAGGCTGAGGTTACCCTTCTCCTACAGTACAAACAAGCACAATATCAACGATGCTGGGCAAATTAAGGTGAAATGAGTATAGGTGGCTACATTATGGAACTGTGCCATGTTAAAATGAAACAATTACAGCTATATTCTGCTGAAGTGAAGCCATATGACATAACAACTGGTAGTAGCTAATATGATGGCTTACTAGGGTACCTGAGCCTACACCAGTCTTAAAGGCATTGCCACCAGGGAAGAACGTTTTTAAGAGTTAGAAAGGAAGGTTGCCAAGGTTACATTTGGTTAGCTTAGGTTAAATTAGGTTAAGTTAGGTTAGATTAAGTTTGGTCAGGTTCAAGGTTAAGGTACAGGATTTCAAGGTTAGGATCAAAAGATTTCAAGGTTAAGATTAAAGGATTTCAAGGTTAAAGTCAAAAGATGTCACGGTTAAAGTCAAAGGATGTCAAGGTTAAAGTCAAAAGATGTCAAGGTTAGTCAAAAGATGTCAAGGTTAAAGTCAAAGGATGTCAAGGTTAAAGTCAAAGGATGTCAAGGTTAAAGTCAAAGGATGCCAAGGTTAAAGTCAAAGGATGTCAAGGTTAAAGTCCAAGGATGTCAAGGTTAAAATCAGAGGAAGTTAAAGTTCAGACAAAAGGATGTGAAGGTTAAGGTCATAGGAAGAGAGTGTTATGGATGAAAGAATGTCAAGGTTCAGGTCAAGGATGACAAGGATACTGCACAAACTGTACTAAAAAGGCCTACATTTGTTTAAAGCTATAAAATTTGAATTTACTGTAACACTGTAAGCGACTGTGTCAACAAAATAATACCCTTCTTATTAAATATGTATGGCAGTCTATCTATTTATCTCTCTGTCTATTGCCATACACCTTATTTCCACAGAGTGTGGCCACAAACAAACTGCCACCATGTCATCGTGCCCTACCTTCAACTCACACTTACTCATGTACCAGTATCTCTAAACTCCATCCCTCTATTTCATCTCTGGTCTCCCCTCCCCCTCTTTCCATCCACCTCACTTACATACATTGTTCTGGTCAGTCTCTCATTCTCCATCCTCTCCACATGGCCAAACCATCTCTTTCTTAGCACTTTCACTAATATCCACAACAACACAATGCTCCTTCACTTCCTCATTTGTCTGATCATCTCTCAATATTAAATAGCCTACATAAATACCAGTACCAGTACAGTAAAACTACCACTAATGTTCATGCAACTGCACATTACAGTATATGATAACATAAAATCTTTATTGCATAGCTACACAGCCACTGGACAGATACAGTTCAGTTGCTAGGCAGATTGTTTGCCTTTGCATTAGGGTTGCCTCAGCTTGCTTTGATGTGCTTGCACCAGTTGTCTTTCTGGTCTCTTTTTGGCTCTTAGCTTTCTCCATCTTTTCCCTCCACACTGAGTACCAGTACATCCCCTCCATCTTTTCCTTTATCCTCTCAGTACTGAAGAAGAAATTCCCTATTATTTTAATATTACTGGGTATTCTCTATATATATGGCCTTTGAAAGTCTCATATTCTTCCTGTTTTCTGCCAGTGAATAATATTCTAACAAAAAATTATAAATATCCTCTTTATCCTTCCCACATAGCTCACAATTTCCTTCTCCCATCCATGTTACCATACTTTCCTCCCTCTCTCAATGGTTGTCTTCCACTTCTTGCTCTGAACATTTTTGTTGATGGTTGCTTATTATCATACCAGTTTTCCTCCCTGATCTCTTTTTTCCTCTCCCAGTATACTGATAATTATAATTTTCTTACTACTCCTTCCCAGCTCCCTGAGTCCCATTTCCTCTTTAATATCCTGTTCTCCACACATGCTTCATTAGCATTTTGTATTAGGTAACTGCTTTCATATACCAGTATTCATCTGCTTTTATCCAACATTTATTCCTTCTGTCTTCTCACAAATTTCTTAAGAGTATTTTCTTCAGCAACTAATTTTCTCCGTTCATGATGACATTAAGTAGCTTCCAGATTACTGTATTACTATTGTCTTAATGCTAGAGCTTCCTATTTCACCTCTCAATGAACAGTTTGCCATATATTTTGGCCTAATATTCCTCTATACCGTATATGGTACCGTACCCCATTTTCTACATTTCGTGATAGCTTTATCCTCACTGAATTACATTACATTTGTTCCATACAAAAACTGATGGTAAAATTATATGGCTATATTGCTCCACAATGTTTTGCCTACTAACATCTTTATTACAACTAATCTCAATAACTGAATACAATACTGCACTATACAGTATATCATACTTACTGCTTTATGTGCCTTTTGTAACATGCCTTTTATGCCCTTTACATAAATTTCGATTCTTTTTTACATTTATTCTTAAATACTTGATTTGGCTGACCTTACATATTTCATTTATATTCTCTAGTTGGTCTTTCATAATAAAGATTATACAGTAGTACAGAAAACTTCACCAGCAATACATCCTTAGCAAATGACAAACATATAATAAACGGATAGCAAGCAAGACCTGCTGTCCACATTTTACATTAATATTCATTTAGATACACATTATATTCCATATTTACAACACAATCTTTTCTTCTTTTATTGAGGGTTACCAAAGGAAGGCAAAACAAATTAAATACAAGTCCTCCACTGTTGTGGTTGAAGTCTGAGGGAAAATTAAATCCAAAGAGAAGCCATTTGGGGAATAACGGAATTATGAATTCAACAGGAAGACGTTGTGGTAGATACGGTAAATATAACTTCAGAATCAGCAAAAAATATAATACAACAAACTAGATTAAATCTGCAGTTTTAAACAGTCAAGGTGATTTTATTTTTTTTTTTTAACCTAACCTAACTAACCAAACAGAGCTAAGTATATACACAGTGATCCCTTGGTTGTCACACACTTGGTTGTGATGGTTTTTGTGGTCAATGCTAGACGAAAATTGGCACTCCTGCCGTGATTGCGCATTTTTCAGCTAAAAAACGCATTGTTATTAAGCACCTGTACTGGTTTCTGCTGACAATGATGGAACAAAATCTATGGTTTCTGATGGCTTTGAGGGATTCAAAAATGAAGCCCTACTCAAGGACTTAATTCCAGGTGGAAGAGACCACTAATTCTCCACCTCCTTGCCTCAGATCAAGACCATCCCAGGTCTGTAACAGTAATATATTTTTTCTTACTTTGCCCTTTTCATCATTTTCTATTAACCTAACCAATTGTGTTTGTGTTTCTGATACCATAACAGCATGTACCGGTATGTACAGCGTGGGTCTACACCATCGTAAAAGGAAAAATTTGGGTTTACAGGTCGGGTTCTTGGTGCCAGTTAGGATAAATCCCACAGGTTCTAAGATGCTTTCATTATCGTGCAATTCAGTAACCACACACTAGGTGCAGTACCAATTATGCATTGTGATGAAGGGATCACTGTACTCTGATTACTCCTATACCCTTACATAGCCTAAAATTGCCACATCTCCATCTTGAATGATGCATTATGTCAACGAACACTGAAATATGATGCAAGTCATGAAGAAGTGCTATGGGAAGGATGTAAAGCTGGAGCAGTGTCTTTTTCTGCAAACGATTGTATGAAATATGCTGCTAAAAGATGAAAATCTGAGCCAAGTTCAGGTAAAAAGACTGAATTAAAAAGATTCATTAACAAAAAGTTCTCACCAACACATATGAACAAAAAGTAAAAAAAAAAAATACTTACTAGCCACGATGTCCTCATCCTTGTTCATCTCAGGCTCTGCCGCCTCGTGTGTCAGACACTTGTTGCAGGCGGAGTGTAGGCAGGGCAGCAGCTTGGGCTCCTGGTCCAACGCACTCGAGTCACAGAAAACGCAATGCACATTGTCCCAGCTGAACTGTTCCTCCACATCATGTGCGCCCGTGCCAGAGACGCTGCCCTCCCCAGCGCTGGAATCCCCCCCTCCCTCCATTGGCTCCTCCCCCCCTCCTTCCATGGGTTCCTCACCCCCCTCCTCCACAGCCTCCTCTCCTCCCTCCTCCATGGCCTCGTCCCCCTGCATGTTCACCCTCGTATCACTGTCCCCATTTCCCTCCTTGACTGACCAAGTTCTGTTGGGCTCCTCTTTGCTTTTAGTCAACTGCTGTTCAGAGCTGTTTTGTACACTGTTCAAATCCTCTAAGTCAGCAGTAAATGGCGGAACGTTGGTCTCCTCCATTTCCTCCGAGGGTGGCGCCTGCTGGGGGCTGGGGGTCGTGTGTGGGGGGTCGTTGGATTCGTCCACAGCTCCTAAGGCAGTCAGCGCCCCCTCCTTAGTCCCCTCTACCGCGCCCTCCTCCCCTTCTCCCCTGCTGTCCCCCTCATTTACCGAGTTCTTGGCCTCCTCTGGTGAGTCCTCGGTGGCTCGGGGGGACGTGTCCGAGGCGTCCCGGTCCTCCTCCACCAGTTTAAGCCGTTGGTGGTGGAGTTCCGCGTCCATTCTTCCGTTTCTCTCTGTCCCTGCCGACTCCTCGTCTCCAGCCTGCCCACCAACCATTTGTAAAGACTCTATTTGCACTCCCACTAGATTTTCCAAAGCCGTTAGAGGCCGTAAATCTAGACTGGACTCTGCCATTGTCCTGAGCAGACATTAGGCTCCACTACTACCTGGGACGATTAAATTCATAGCCAAGGTAAAGGGACGTGATGCGTGAGTATTACCGACATGTTTCTTGTTGTCGTACACTGCGCGAGCATTGTGGGTACAAGGCCTACCAACACCGCCACCGTTTACACATTATTAATAAATTCCTCATGTCTCTTCAATCTACTATATGCAGTATAATTAGAAACAGTAGAACTAGTCCTCTTGTCTCTGAAATCATCATCCAGCACTTCCTTGCCTTTCAAAACACAAATTTACTCATGTTGGCAATGATGGTAGCGGGAGTTATAATTTGTTATGCCTATTATTTTTTTCTTTTTGTAAAGCCTAAATTCATTATAATTAATACAGTTATTCCTTCTACCTCTATAGCCATCATTCGGCACTTCTCTTGTAAGAATGTATTTCTAACTCATGTTCTTAACAGTGCTAGCGGGAATTTTAATTTCCGGGATTGTAATTCTCTGTATACACACCAAATTTCCTTTAAAAGATAAACCAGATGTAAATGTGTTGAAATCTGACACTACCACACTCATCTAACGGAACTGATCCACTCCAAAAACCTCATTATTAAGTCTTGGTTACATGAAATTCGATGTCTTAGCTGTAAGGTAGGAATGAGTCTCCTTGGTTATTAATCAACCCTCCAAGCTGATTGCTGGCTAACAACTTCAAAAGCTAAAAGAGGTTAAGAATCTTTGCCAGGATAGAATAAACGCTCTATACTCTAGTTCAAGGAGTCACTCTTCTCATTTCAATTTTGCTATCTCCTGACTCAGTTTCTATTCGATTTTAACCATACTCGGTGGAAGGGTTGAGGGACAGCCCATGAGGAAACTATTATATTTTAGGACAATAGGCCGAAGATCAAGTCACAAGCCTAGGTCAAACGCTGACATAACACTGGGGAAGAGTATGGGTACGACAAGAATGAAGTGACTCACTTTTGAGAACAATCTGTAAAAGGTCAAGGTCACAGGGCAAGGGCAAATTTCGACAAATTTATTTATTGACAAAGTAACGATTACAGTTCTGATCCGAGTCTAGCCATACTTTTCGGATGGGTTGGGAGGTGGCAAAGAAGTAACACTGCTTTTTAGAACAACAAGGTGAAGGCCAAGGTCACAAGACCAGATCAGCTTACAGGATTTTACCCTGCTAAACCAAACTTAATTTGTATAAGGGATGAGGATAAGATAGGATTAAAAGGATGCGATTCAGAGAATACTTTGTCAAAGATCAAGGTCGCAGGAATAGGTCAAATCCAAGGTCACAGGACAAGGGCAACTCAAATGCTTCTGATCTGCTTTGAACCAGTGTTGGTGGAAGGCTTAAGGATCAAGCAATAACAAGGATTCAATCATTCAAAGGTCAAGATCATAGGACAAGGTAAAATTTCAACTTGTGTATCTGAGAAATAAAACAGTTTTGATCCAATCTGAATCACGCTCGGTGGTTAAAGTGAGGATCACCCAAGAGGCTGACATGTTTTTGAGAATACTAGGTCAAAGAAAATGTCACATAACAAAGTTTAATGAAAAGCTCACATTAAAACGCAGGTTACGAGATTCAACTCTTGAGAGGAATCAGTCAAAGGCCAAGGTCTCAGGGAGAGTACAAATATCAAAGTCATTGGGTACATTTGCAACGTCAATTCAGACGATTTTGATCTGACTTGAACCACAGATGGTAGAAGGGTTAGAGATTAGGCAAGAATTAAGTGATTCGATTTCAAGTCATGTGTCGAAGGTGAGGGTCACAGGGCAAAAACAGATACTCAGCCATTTGATCAATTGTTGGGAGCAGATATTAAACTCCCTCAATGTTCCCTTTTGTTTTAGTTCATTCTTGCAATCTCCAGATGATCTTATGCCGTCTAGGAACAGAAGTTAGATACAACCTTTATTAACCTTGTCACTACAGTAAGTCTGCCTCAAGTCTGGTCAAGTAAGTCCCCAATTTTTTTTTTTTTTTTTTTTTTAGCACAATGTCACTCATTATTCACAAATTAAACTATCCAAATTTTTCAGGAAAGGTGATAAGAGGTTGGTAAGGAATACTAAAGTGATGGGGAGCGAAGAGTGTGTGCAGCAACACAAACATATATGACATGGTGCTTAAGGAGCGGATGGTGAAGAAGAGGACCTATGCACCTAGGAGGAAAATATGGAAACTGAAAAAAAACAAGAAGTAAAGGACGCCCTCTACAGCGAGATGAGTAGCGGTGGCTGAACAGGAAGAAGTTGACAGAAGTGTTAAGGAGCAATACAGAGCCCTCAAGAACATTCTCCTGAGAGATACTGATTCAGTGTGTAGATAGACATGAGGCTCACCAAGACATGGGGTAACGTGGTGATGGGGTGAGGTTGTTGAAGCCAAAGTTAAGGAGAAAAGAAGGCTTCCGGGGATGTAAAGGGATGGTAACAGAGGGGAATATCTGGCTGTCAAGCGGAGCTGTATGGGGCAAAAATCTGAGTCTCAGAGGTTTTTACTAGATAACCTAAATAGCACTGAGGAGAATGTTGTATTTAAGGCGGGCAATCACATGAAGAGGGAAAACAGGGATAACCTAGGTGAGCAATATGTGAAGAATGATGAAGTAAAGGTAGTGGTGGAGAGTGAGGCTATTAAAGACGCCTGGAGAGAATATTAAAACCGGTTACTGAATGAGGTATTTGACTGGAACAGAGAAAGTCTGGAGTCAGAGGATCCAGTGTTTGGCCCTTGGCCTTTGACTGATGCTGCTGCTGTGAGCAGGGCAATTTTTTTTTTTTTTAATGCAAGCAAGAAGGAACCAAAGGCCACAGGCCTGCATGCTGTTCCTTCCAAGAACAAGCAAAAACAATACAAAAGAGAGCCAAATTCAAGATCCGTTCAATTCGAGATGCCTGGACACACTGCGTTTGAAAGACTGGAGATCATAGGAAGTAGGAAATACAGACAGAGGAAGACAGTTCCAGAGTTGACCAGTTGCATAAATGAAGGACTGGGAGTAACGGTTAACTCTTGCATTAGAGAGCTGGACAGAAAAGGGATGAGAGTTTGTTGCTAGACGGGTACTACGTGCCCGTCGTAGAGGTGGAGGGATGCAAGCAGACAGTTCAGAGGAACAGTGACCATTGAAGTAGCGATAGAAGAGAGATAAAGATGCAACAGTGCGGTGAAGAGACAAAGGTTGAAGGGAATCAGTAAGAGGAGGAGAGTTAATGAGACGAAAAGCCTTTGACTCCACCCTATTGAGAAGAGCTGCATGTGGGGAGCCTCCCCACACGTGAGAGTTGTACTCCATACACGGGCGAATAAAACCCGTGTACAAGGTCAACAACTGTGCAGGGGTAAAGAAAATTCGGAATCGGCTTAGCACACCTAATCTCTTGGAAGCAGATTTCACAAGAGATGTAATATGTTCTTTCCAAGACAAATCCAGAGAGAATGAAACCCCAAGCATGTTCAAGGGTGATGCAGGACATAACTGTTCATTATTAAACATCAGTGGGTAATCCTGAGGAAGATTTTGTCGGGTTGATAAGTGTAAGAACTGCGTTTTTGATGCATTAAAAATAACAAGATTATTTTTACCCCAATCAGAGATACGAGCCAAGTCAGACATTAGGTGTGCCATAGCCTCATCCCTTTTTTGTTGAAATAACTGCTGAGATGGACATTGCAGGAACCGAATGGAAAGGTGAAGGGTGGAATCATCAGCATATGAGTGGATAGGGTTAGATGTACAGCTTAGAAGGTCATTGATGAATAAAAGGAAGAGAGTAGGTGAAAGGACAGAGCCCTGAAGAACACCACTGTTGATAGGTCTAGGAGAGGAACGATGGCCGTCTACAACAGCGGCTATAGAACGAACAGAAAGGAAGCTAGAGATGAAGGCACAGATAGAAGGATAGAAACCGTAGGAGGGCAGTTTGGAAATTAAAGATTTATGCCAGACTCGATCGAAAGCCTTTGAGATGTCAAGTGCAACGACAAAGCTTTTGCCAAAGTTCCGAAAGGAGGATGACCAAGAGTCTGAAAGGTAGGTGAGAAGATCGCCAGTGGAGCATCCCTGACGGAACCCATACTGACGATCAGAAAGAAGGTTGTGACAGGAAAGATGCTTTAAAATTTTTCTGTTAAGAATTGACTCAAAAACTTTTGAGACACAGGATGTTAAAGCAATTGGACGATAGTTAGAGGGTTGGGAATGGTCACCCTTCTTTGGGACTGGCTGAATGAGAGCAAACTTCCAGCAAGAAGGAAAGGTACAAGTTGAGAGACAAAGGCGAAAGAGTTTACCTAGGCAGGGTGTAAGCACAGAAACACAGTTTTTGAGGACAACAGGAGGGACTCCATCAGGACCATATGCCTTTTTAGTATTGAGGCCAGTGATGGCAGAAAACACATTAGCTGAAGAAATTTTAATGTCAGTCAAGAGGAAGTCAGAGGGGGGAAGTGATGGAGGAACAGCACCGGAATTGTCTAAGGTGGAATTGGAGGAGAAAGTCTGAGCGAAGAGATCTGCTTTATCAGTAGAAGAAATAGCTACAGAGCCATCAGAGTAGAAAAGAGGAGGGAAGGATGATGAGGTAAAGTTGTTAGAAAGGTTTTTGGCAAGGTGCCAGAAGGAGCGAGAAGAATTCGAGTTGGAGAGTTGGGAACATTTAGCACGGATGAAATTGTTTTTAGCAGAGCGAAGAACAGACTTAGCACGATTCCGGGCAGAAATATATAAAAGGTGTGATTCAGGGGTGGGTTGGCTCCGGTACCTCTTATAGGCCCTCTCCTTGTTGCGGACAGCATTAGAACAAGCGTGATTAAACCAAGGCTTTCTTGCATTAGTCAGAGGATATGAGAAAGGAATGTCCCATGCCCGAGAGAATAACCTCCGTAACGCGCAAGGCACACTCAGATGGCTCCCGGCCAAGGAAGCAATAATCATTACATGGAAAATCAAAGAAGTACTGCCTGAGGGCCTCCCAATCTGCAGCTCCAAAGTGCCACAGGCGGCATTTCTTTGGAGGGTCCACAGGCCGTACTGGAGCGATTGGACATGTTAAGGTAATAAGATTATGATCGGAGGAGCCCAATGGAGAGAAAATATGAACAGTTTAAGCAGAAGGATTAGTTGTTAGGAAAAGGTCAAGTATGTTGGAACTCTCTCCAAGGCGGTCAGGGATACGAGTAGGGTGCTGTACAAGCTGCTCTAGGTCATTAAGGATAGAAAAGATGTAGGCTTGTTCACCAGGTGGATCAGTGAAAGGAGAGGAGAGCCAAAGGTGGTGGTGAACATTGAAATCTCCTAGAATGGAGATTTCTGAGAAAGGAGAAATGGATAGAATGTGTTCCATCGTAGAAGTAAGATAGTCAAAGAATTTTTGATAGTCAGTAGAATTAGGAGATAAGTAAACAGCACAGATATATTTAGTCAGAGAATGACAGGAAAGCCGAAGCCAGAGAGTAGAGAATTCAGAAGAATCAAGTTCAGGAACACGAGAGCATGATAGATCGTTGCGTACATATACGCAACAGCCACCTTTGGCTTTGAAACGAGAATAGAGAAAGTAGGAGGATACAGAAAAGGGTTTGCTGTCAGTTGCCTCAGACAGCAGGATGAGGGTTATAGGTGGATGTGTAGTACGTCTTTGAATGCGAGGCCTTGTGGGGGAGGACAAGGATTGCGATTCAAGAGTTGAGAGGAAGGATAAGACTGGAGTGTATTGGTTTTGCGATGAGAAGGGGTAGAGTAACATGGTTTGGGCATGATGAGTTGATGAAGGATAACAACTGAGTGCAGATGGTGACAAGTGTGAACGTCAGGCGTAGGGTTATGAGAGGCAGACACAAAAGAAAAAAAATTAGATGAGGTCACAGAGTGTGACCTCAGGGATAAGCGACTGAATAATGAGACTGCCAAAGATCGAACAGCGTTAAAGGCCACTATCATGTGACCAAGGCCGATGAATGCAATCATGTTGGAGTTTTGATAAACTATACAAACGATTCTAACCGCAGTTTGTGCAGGTAAGGCTTTGTACAACCTTGGTGCAAAATTCAGGTTAATCAGGACGAATTAAAATGGCCACACTGATTAACCACGAAATTCTGAAAGCACAAAGTTTTTGATTCCTACATAATGCAGATGTAGGACATTCCATATACTGAAGTGATGTATGACGCTGTTGCACCATTATAATGCATGAAGTACAGGATCATAGTGTCTCAGCTACGGATGGGTGGGGTGGGTTTTTGGGTGGGTGGGTGGATGTGAGGTCTCCCAGAGGACAAGTCAAGAGATGGGCTTACTACACGTAGGTGAGCGGGTAGATATAGTACAGTATATGGGTGAGTGAGTTGGTTGGTGGATGGGGAAAGCACTGCGGAAAAGACAGCAGCAGCAGCAACAACAACAGTAACAGCAGTAGTAGTACTGGTGGCAGTAGCAATAGTAGTAGTAATACTAAGTCATCCCCAGTCTGTCTTGTTGAGCAGACCCATCAACCGCAGATAAGCGATCGCCCCTGCAGGGCTGGCCCATGCAGTGAACCTATGTTCTGTTGTAGTGGACAGCACTTCGCTGTGGTGAGGCGCAGGGAGGTGTGTGGAGGTTTGGTTCCTGTATGGGCGCAACATTTGTGTCCTTCCACCCAGTATGGACACCACAGTAGGCTCCAAGTACACCATCCTGATATTTGGTTATATGGATGCCACTCAATGTTGTAAATGGTTTCCTGGGTTACAGGAAACCATCAGGCTTGTCAATGTAGAGTCACCTAGCGAAGAAGTAAGCAACACCACATCAAGTGAGTGGACGATGGTCGCAACCACCTCCCATAATCAGTAATGAAGAGTCACTCATGGTTACCAGCCAGATTTATCCTCCAATCTGACCACACTTGGCCATCAAGTGAGCTGGAAAGAGGGTGGGAGATTTAACTGATATAAACAAGCAAATTATAGAAACCTCCCTAACCTGGCTAATATAGGGCTCTTGGGTTAATGAGCTGTGGCCTTGGGTTAGTGTGTTCTGCATTGTGCCCTTGGGTTACTGTGTTCTGTGTTGTGGCCTTGGGTTAATGTGTTCTGTGTTGTGGCCTTGGGTTAGTGTGTTCTGTGTTGTGGCCTACTCTCCTCATAGGGCAACACAGGATCAGATGATGATAATGATGATGATGTTAAGAATTACCTCCTCCAAGGAGGCTGTGTTTTACCCCGCTTTGGTTTATTTGTCTGTCTGTCTGTCTGTTAGCAGGATTACTCAAAAAGTTATGAAAGGACTTTGATGAAATTTTGTGGAAGGGTGGGTCATAGTCCAGGGAATAAATTATTAAATTTTGGGCCGGATCCGAATCCGGAGTATCCCGCACAATATCTCCTAAAGTTTTCAATGAATTTCAATGAAATTTTGTGGAAAAGTGCACAATGGACCAAGAAAGAACTGATTAAATTTGGAAGCGGATCCGGATACGGATCCTATATCCACGGGTCCGGATCCGGGATTACTAAAAAGGTTATGAACGGATTTTGATTACATTTTATGAAAGGGTGGGCCATGGGCCACTGAAGAACTGACTGCTTTCTAGTTCCCTCTCTGTATTTTTTTTTTAACTCCTAAGCTTTTTTTTCCCCCACACAAGTATAGTTCAGACACGTTCCACAACGATATATTCTGATCTCCCAGTACATTCTCTTGATTAACATTTTTCATTTTAATCCCTGCACAGGTCCACGTGCAGGCAGTTTGTCTGAGGCCACGCCTTATGGGATTAAGGAGTCGAGGAATAGAAATAAAGACAGACAAACAGGCAGACAGACAGATATAGATAGATAGACAGATAGATGAATATAGACAGACAGACAGACAGACAGAAAGGTTGACAGACAGACACAGACAAAAGATAGGCAGACATATAGACTATTTTTGGTGAGGTAAACAGATTTCAAACACTTCTTCCGCAGCGACTGAATGTATTTAAGGCACGTTTAGGCGAGAGAAAGTTTAATCCAGGATCGAGATAAAGTCGATCCCAACCGCTGATCCTGTTTTGGCGAGGCACTGGTCCTGGATCGGAGGCACTGCCTGACCCTTTGTAACCCCTTCCCTCCCCCCCGCACGCCATTTTCTCGGCAACTCACCTGTTAGCAGTGACCTGGCCAGTAAAGACATGTGGCACCACGGTCTCTCCGACGACGAAATTCAAGGCGAAAGTGATTCCCGATGTGGAGGACAAAGATTACGTGGCACCATCGTTAGTAATGAACAGAAGTGATGAGGAGGTAACGTCGCCAAGGTAGATGCGGTATGTTGCTGTGCTTGGTGAGTGAACAACGCTTATATCGCCTATATTACTGTGTGAAAACCAATATACTCTTTTACTACATATAAATTCGTACCAAATAAATAAATATGTACTTATTCTGAGTGGTTTTGGTTAAGTTTCCCTCGCATATGAAGCGTCTTTTATGGAGGGCGACTTCACAGAAAGCGGTACCAGGTAAAGGTCCTCTCACCTGTTTAGGGATTTTAAGGTGAGCGTTTTCTCTCTGAATTCTCGATGTTTCGCATAAAAAGTGGAGGTTTGAGGGGAAAAAAAAAAAAAAAGTCGAAAATCTGTAGGGTTTTTGGGGTGGGTTTTGTTTTAAATTAAATGGGTAGGGGGGGGGGGGGGGACGGGTTTAGCTAAAATGATGTTTTGATCAGTGTTACCAACCACTGCACCCTGTGGTCGGATTTAGTTCAAAGAAATACCCTTGATATACAGTCTCTCGTTCATTTTAAGTTCATATCATCCTAGACGTAGATAAATTATATAGAGGTAGATAAATAGTATATTTTCTTGCTTTATGTGTGGCAATACATCAGCACATCTTCACCTCCTCAGAATACAGCAATCTATTACCTTACGATAATAGGTTTAATATAGATATGAATTATAACCAGAAATGGGCTCGTATGATCGTATTTCCACTTAAACTTTCCCTCTGGATGAGCTGTGAAGTATTTGATGACTACGAGTGATGCGCAAAGCGTAAATCAACAAAGTCTAAGGTCAAGAAAGTTTATGAATATACCATCAAGTTTTAGCGGAACTAATTCAGTCGCGTCATCTAATGTGCTCTTACTATGTACATTTTCTCCAGCTCAATTACACAGCATGACTACCCATCAATTACTGTGTTTCCTTGTCACAAAGTTGACGATAATAGAGGTGGGGCAAACGGCATTGTGTGTGTGTGTGTGTGTGTGTGTGTGTGTGTGTGTGTATGTGTGTGTGTCGTTGCTACAATTCACAGAGGGTTACCAAGTCTTCAATCAGTATCCAATATACTTATAGGCTGCAATTATCTGCGTGATTTAGGTGTGAACAAACACTGAATACAGACAACAGATGCCCGTTTGGTTGTGAAGTGTTGTGGCAGTTGTTTCTGGTGCAAACAGGAGCAAACAATCTTACCAGAAAGTATGTGAATAGTGACCCGACTGACTCTGTGAAGTGCTTGGTAACCGTACGTACCTTCATGGAGGCACAGTAATATGAATCCTGCTTGCTACACCTAACATTAACAAGACATGTTTTTGTCACAAGCTGCCAGTCTTCAGGACGAAGTAGATAAGGCTGCAGAGCAGGAGGCAAAGAAGGAAGTGAAGTAGGAAGCATACGATTATGGGTGTCAAAATCCTCTTCAAGTAGCGTGTGCATGTTGTCCAAGGGCAGGACCAGCCAAAACCAACAACTGAAGATAGTGTGGTTTACTGTACTGCTACTTGAAGAGGATTTTGACACCCATAATCGTATG
>JAGKTI010001167.1:698-26546 GCA_018397915.1 Birgus latro
GTGAAAACGTGCCAGATGTCACTATTTATTTATATTTTCATTGATTAAAAAAAAAAAGGCTAAACTTAACTAGTATTTTCGCAAGATTATTTTTTTTTTACACCATAAATAATGTTTGCAGGGCAGGCAAAGACTCTTTCCGTCTCCTAAATGAATGTTGCCAGACTCAGGGAGTTTTGTCCGAAACTTAATGAAAGCGAGTCATCGCTTCTTTAGGCGATTGTACAAAGGGAAGGGTGATGCCCTGGAAAGAGGAAATTAAAGAGGTATAAAGCTCTTAGATCAGACAATGAAAGTAATGGAGAGAGTTCTAGAAGGTATGATTAGGGAAAGAGTTAATATCGATGAGATGCAGTTTGGGTTTATGCCAGGCAGGGGGACCACTGATGCCATATTCATTGTTTGACAGCTTCAGGAAAAATATATTGGAAAGAAAAGGGAATTGTATTTTGTTTTTGTTGATTTGGAAAAGGCCTTTGACAGAGTCCCTAGAGAGGTGGTGAAGTGGGCAATGAGAAAGCTAGGGTTGGAAGTGTGGCTGGTTAGGGTGGTTATGGCCATGTACATGGGTGCTCGCACCCAGGTAAGAGTGAATGGAGCTTTGAGCGATGAGTTTTCCGTGAACGTTGGTGTGCATCAGGGGTCAGTTTTGAGTCACTTGTTGTTTATCATGGTGCTTGAAGCCCTCTTACGTGACTTCAGAGATGGACTCCCATGGGAGATGTATGCTGATGATTTGGTGTTGATTGCAGAGTATGAAAAGGAGGCGGAGGAAAGATTTAAGAAGTGGAGAGATGGTATGGGGTACAAGGGCTTAAGGGTAAATGCAGATAAAACAAAAGTGATGATATGTAGGGTTGGTGGCAGTACAATCAGAGGAGAGGGAGAGTGGCCATTTGCAGTTTGCCACAAGGGTGTGGGAAGCAATTCCATCTTGTGTAGTGTTTGTGATAAGTGGGTGCACAAGAGATGTAGTGGTATTAGAGATACACTGATAGATGATGCTGATTTCATGTGTGCGGCGTCTCGGGGAGAGCAGGTGGAGATTGTTAGGCATGTGAGGGTTGAACTTGCAGGTGAGTCTCTTGAGTGTGTGGAGGAGTTTCGTTATTTGGGAGACATGTTATGTGCCGGAGGTGAGGCTGGAGTTAGCTCGGTTGCTAGGGTGAGAAGTGGTTGGAAGAAGTTCAGGGAGCTGTTGCCTCTCCTGACATTGAGAGGACTCTCCTTACGTGCTAAGGGGTCTTTGTATGCAGCATGTGTTAGGAGTGTGATGCTGTTTGGTAGTGAGACCTGGGCAGTAAAGGAAGAGGATATTCGCAGGTTTAAACATACAGAAATGACAATGATTGGGTGGATGTGCAGTGCGTCCCTGCGTGCAAGGCCTGGGGGGGCTGGATTTACGATGGAAGAGTTGAGAGGTAGGATGGGACTGGAGTGTATTGGTGTTGTGATGAGAAGAGGTAGGCTGAGGTGGTTTGGACATGTGGAGAGGATGGGGGATGATAATTGGGTACAGAGGGTGAGAGGTGGTAATATTGGGGGAGGGGTTGGGAGGGGTAGACTGAGAAAGACATGGGACAAGGTCATTAAGTGACTTAAGGATTAAGGGACTGAACAGGGAGGCTGCCAGGGATCGAGCAGCGTGGACAGCCGCCATTAGGTGACCAAGGCAGACGCATGCAAGCACGTTGGAGCCTTCAAAAACGAAACGAAACGATAGGTGGTCGTCCCCTAAGGTGGTTTGCTGCAGTGCGACACTGCTCTAACACGGCACGCTTTTGCGGAAGGAAATAAACATTCTAACGTGGGCGCTGTTAGTGTTACGCGGTAATCTGAGCCAGGCAGGCTGTGATGCTGTGTGCCCGTTTGTTATGAGGTGATGGTGAAGGACGTGATGGGGATTGCCAGGGACACTAGTGACACTTCAGATGAGCAAAGTATGCAGGAAGCTAAGCAACAAGACAGGGATGATGAGGAGAAAGAACAGCTAGAGAGAGAGAGGGAGCCCAGACCAGCAGGTGAACCCAGGAGTGAAGTTTTCAGTCAAATCCTGAGTTGAGTCGAGTCTCTCAAGGAGTTCATCTTTGACAACGACCCTTCCCTTGCAAGAGGTAACGAGGTGATTAAGCAGACTGTTGATGCAGTCAGCATCCACAATCGTATGCACAATGACCGAGTAAACCACCATAAATAGTCACTGATCATTTGTTACTTTGCCAGACAAGCTGCCACTGGTCTACAACATGAGGATATCCAGCGACAGCAGTGTTGATAGTAAAACAGACTTTGATGGATGTTAGTGTGTGTTCTCCCCCTCTACCTCATCTCCGGCAAAATGTGTCTGCTCTTCTCCTCACATCGTTTCGTTTCGTTTCATTTTTGAAGGCTCCAACATGCTTGCATGTGTCGGCCTTGGTCACCTAATGGCAGCTCTCCACGCTGCTCGATCTCTGGCAGCCTCCCTGTTCAGTCCCTTAACCCTTAAGTCACACTTAATGACCTCGTCCCATGTCTTTCTCGGTCTACCCCTCCCAACCCCTCCCCCAGTATTAACACCTCTAACCCTCTGTACCCAATTATCATCCCCCATCCTCTCCACATGTCCAAACCACCTCAGCCTACCTCTCCTCATCACAACACCAATACACTCCAGTCCCATCCTACCTCTCAACTCTTCCATCATAAACCCAGCTCCCCCAGGCCTTGCACGCAGGGACGCACTGCACATCCACCTAATCATTGTCATTTTTGTACGTTTAAACCTGCGAATATCCTCTTCCTTTACTGCCCAGGTCTCACTACCAAACAGCATCACACTCCTAACACATGCTACATACAAAGACCCCTTAGCACGTAAGAAGAGTCCTCTCAATGTCAGGAGAGGCAACAGCTCCCTGAACTTCTTCCAACCACTTCTCACCCTAGCAACCGAGCTAACTCCAGCCCCACCTCTGGCACATAACATGTCTCCCAAATAACAAAATTCCTCAACATAAGGTAAAATACAATAAATTAAAAAATAATGTATTGACCTAATATATTTTTTATACCAATATTAATGCTTTTAAGAGGTTTAAACTAGGGGGTATAAAATTTTTTTTTTGCACCACAAGGGAGGGAAAAAGTGGACTTTCGGAAGGGGTGCGCAGGGAAATAGGGGCATTCAAGAGTTCCTCTAACGCGACATTTGCCTAACGCAAGGTTGTTGTGGAAGCAAATACCCGTGTTAGGCGAGGACCACCTCTGTATACATATATACAATAAGCCTTTTCTATCGCTACTTCAATGCCCACTGTTCCATTGAACTGTCTGCTTGCATCCCTCCACCTCTACGACGAGCACATAGTACACGTCTAGCAACAACCTCTCTTTTTCTGTCCTTCATTTATGCAACTGGTCAACTCTAGAACTGTCTTCCTCTGTCTGTATTTCCTACTTCGTATGATCTCCAGTCTTTCAAACACACTGTGTCCAGGCATCTCGAAATGAACGGATCTTGAATTTAGGTCTCCTTTGTATTGTTTTTGTTTATTCTTGGAAGGAATAGTTTGTGGGCCCATGGCCTTTGGTTCCTTCTTCCTTGCATAAAAATATATATATATATATATCTATATATAAATATATATAGGTGACCAAGGCCGACGCATGCAAGCATGTTGGAGCCTTCAAAAACGAAACGATACGAAACGAAACGAGGGGTTGGGAGGGGTAGACCGAGAAAGACATGGGACAAGGTCATTAAATGTGACTTAAGGGTTAAGGGACTGAACAGGGAGGGTGCCAAAGATTGAGCAGCATGGACAGCCGCCATTAGGTGACCAAGGCTGACGCATGCAAGCATGTTGGAGCCTTCAAAAACGAAATGAAACGAAACAGATAAATTTAGTCAGAAAATGACAGGAGAGAAGCCAGAGGATAAAGAATTAAGAGTCAAGTTCTGGAATACAAGAGCTAGCTATGCTGTTGCATAATACACATAATCACCACCCTTGGTTTTGAAGCGAGTATAGAGAAAGCAGAAGGATACAGAGAAGGGTTTGGAATTAGTCACCTCAGACAGCAGAGTCTCATTGAGAAAGAGAAAGTGAGGTTTAAAGGGAAAGGTGGTGTTCAACTGTGAGAAAATCTGAGGAAAGGCCATGGATTTTGCAGAAATGAATAAGGAGTGAGTCAGACAATGGTTCCATGGGAGGATGATGGGGGCTTTTCAGCCTCCCCCACCCCCAACCCAAGACTGGGTGTGAGATGTCATTTTTACTGAATTTAGTATGGGAAGCGTGGTGAGCAATGTGCATGTAGTTTAGTGCTGATAGTTGGAGGAAAGTGTAGAGGGAATCTTTGTAGTACTGACACAATTAAAGAGTTCAACAAAGGGGGATGGTCAGAAGCCAGTCCCATGGGCTGATGAAACGGGACCTCCAGCTCCTCCTGTCACCTGCTTCCCATCCACCTTGGAAGTACTGCTCTGTTTGACTGGTGCTACAGTCTACATGCATCTGCAGTTTATACATGTCATTTTACCATAGGCCTGTCTCATCCACACTGAATACTCGCTCAGCATACAGGCTCTACGAGAACTATTACTTATTGAGAGTGAGATGTATAGATGGAAATGAGTAGAGCCAAAAGCAACCAACTAGCTATGTAAGTAACAAAGAACATAGTCCAGTGCCACCTGTGTGCATAATTATATAAACATCACATTATTTTCCACAGAAAGAGCTATGGGCACTAAGAGTATTCTGACCGTCATCCACGCACATGACGTAGTGCTGCCTACTTCTTCATTCACCTTTATCATTCATTTTCTGTGTCTGCTCTCCTCTCTTCCTGTCTCTTCCATCTTCCCTGTCACCTTTTATTACTTTTCTTTCCTTCTTTCCTTTTAAGGTGGCTTTACATTAAATGACAAGCCATATGGTTTCCTGTAAACCAGGGAACCTTTTACAACACTGGGTGGTAGCCATATAACCAACACATAAGCATTCCCTGTGTGTCAACAAGAGGGCTGGCACAACGTTTGTGTCCCTCCCTGTAAAACAAGTAATTCAAAGTCAAATGGCCACCCTTTACAGAATTATGGCGTCTAACTATAGATGGACAATTAAAACTGAGAGCGAGATGTACAGGTGTAAATGAGGAAAGCTGAAAGACTGTAAGTAACTTTGTATGTAACAAAGGTGACAAGTTTGCACTGCCTACATGCATATTTATGTAAACATTTTGTTATTTTTCAGAAATGGAGTTACAGATGCTAAGAATATTTTGATGTTTATAGTGGTAAGTGGAGGTGCTCACCATCCACTCACTCAATGAAGGGCTGCTCTCGGGTGACTGCCTTTTCCTCTCCTCCTTCCTTCTTTCCTTCCGTCCTCTTCTGTCTTTTTTCCTTCACTCTTTTCTTTTCTTTATGGCTAGACTCTACACCGAGTGACAAGCCAAATAGTTTCCTGTACACCAGGAAACCATTTACTATATGCTGGGTAGTAACCGTATAACCAAATTGTGGTGCCTGGTGGTTTAGTGGGTAATTAAGGTGATCCAATTGGATTAAGCCTGTACAGGTGTATATCCATGAGAAGGTTGGGGGTTACTGCTCACATAATGTCACTCAGGGATGAGTGAGCCAGGTCACTCTCATCTTAAATGTCAGGACCAACTTGCCTAGCCCCGGGCTCCTATGCTCCTCATGGGGCAACACAGGATTAGATGATGATGACGATTAAAAGTGAGAGTGAGATGAATGTATGGAAATGAACAAAGCCAAAAGCAGGTGACTAGCTACTGTAAGTACATAATACAAAGGAGACAGGATGATGCCATCCGAGTTTCCTAAGGTGCAGCTATAGGCATTAGAATATTTTGCTATTTGGGCAAATTTTTCAATTTCACCATATCAATTAGCCACATAACACTTGATATGATACCATATGCATGACAAAACTCAATGATACAACAGCTACACAAATGAAGGGGTTGCTATACACACTTACAGTAATCCAAGAATGGTGACATGCATCATGAGTTGTAAAAGGTCTTTAACAAAGGGACTGCAGGTGATCATGCAGAGAGGACAGCTCCCATGGAGTGAACAAGCCTGCAACATGTTCTTATGGACATATCCTTAAAATAAAACTTGAAAATCATTCCATTTACTTACATTTGACTTTTACCAGTACCTTTGTATCTCCATCCACGTTCATATTTGAGGATCATGAGTAGGGGATATTCATATTTGTATCTGAATTTTACGTCCCCTTATTTTTATTTTATTTCTTTTCCTTCTACCTTCACACAGTTTTACTCAGAGTGGGATTGATTTTCAAACTGGAAGTCGAATTCTAGCCTACAACAATGTACTGCAGAGATTACCTGGGTGTACAGTAATCCCTCTATTATCCAGACATCCATTACTTCGACAATCCATTACACCTCTTCCCCACTATTTGAAATCGATGTGTTCCATAAAAAATGGCTGAATAACGAACTGGTCGAATAAAGAACCCATTTCTCCAAAAAGATTAAGAAATAGGGAGGTTACGTTCCTGACCACCATCGTCATTCAAAAAATGTTCAATACAAATGGAAAAAAATACCAACAGATGGAATGCTTTTAACATCATCATCATCATCTGAACCTCCTTTCCCATCTCAGGGCAGGGTGAGGAGTAGCAATGTCCAGACAGCCGAAATCTGCCCTATCCAATGGGCCGTGCATCCATTCACTCGTCATTCAAGCCCCCAGAATCCTGGCTCTATCAGATACACAAAATACATTCGCCACGTTCTGTACCTTCACACAAACGTATCCAATAGAGTTAATCCGGACACTGTCAAGCTAAAAAGGGGTGCCAAATCCCTGATCATGCTCTTCTCACAATATTCATCCAGCCAGCTCAATTCTTGTCAGTCCCTTAGCCTCGCTGACTTCCTAACCTCTCTTCCTCACACACTCATCCACCATTCTCTCCACCTTCTCCTTGGTCTACCTCGCCTCCTCCCTCCTGCAAATTTTCTCAGATATACCCTTTTCACCATTCTATTATTATCCATTCTCTCCACATGATCATACCATCTCAGTACATTCTCTCCAATTCTGGTGTTCACAGACTTCCTTACTCCACATCCTTCACAAATCACATTGATTCATATCCTATCTACTCTCTGTATTCCACATACATTCCTCAGCAATCCCATCTCCACTGCTCTCACTCTTGACTTTTCCTTTTCATGCCACACCATAGTCTCACATCCATATGTTAAAGTTGGCACTAACACTTCATGCCACACCAGTCTCACATCCATATGTTAAAGTTGGCACTAACACTTCATGCCACACCATAGTCTCACATCCATATGTTAAAGTTGGCATTAACACTCCTTCATGTAAGCCACATACAGTTGCAACACTCAAGCCTCTGTTTTTTTTATCAGAGTTCATTGCACCAGCCACTTTCCTTCCTTGTGTCACTGTACTTTCCACTTTTTGCACATTTTCCTCTCTTTTCTACCACTGTAGCCAGGTATTTGAACTCTATCACCAATTTCAGTGTCTCTCCATTCACTGTAACACTGCACTGAGAGTCACTTTCTCCCTCAATTTACTCTTTTCTACATTAACTCTCAAGGCACGACACTCACAGACATCAGCAAAACTCTGCACTGGTCTACCAAGTTCTTGTGCGGTATTTGCAAGTAGTACTGCATCATCATCACACAACAAATTTGAGATTTTCCAATCACCACCATTCATTACCAATGCCATCCCCCTCTCCATTACTTGAGTGTTTACTTCTCTCATCACCCTGTCCATGTATATATTGGGCAACCATGGAGACATCACACCACCTTGTTGCATGCCCACTCTGATCGTGACCCATTCACTTAGATGCCCATTAACCCTTGCACATGCTTCACTACCACCATAAAAACTCTTGATGGCACCTAGTAGCTCACCATTCACATCATACACACGCAAAACGTTCCACAATCCTTCTCTGTCCACTTTGTTGTATGCTTTTTCCAGATCCATGAATGCCATAAACAGCTTATGGTTCTTCCCACAAGCCTTCTCTGCTATCTGTCTCACTACAAATATTTGATCCACACATCCTCAGCCACTCCTAAAGCCACTCTGTTCATCACTCACTAGGACTTTTGATATCTCTCTTACTTTCTCTATAATAATTCTTCCATATACCTTCCCTACCACACTCAATAAACTTATGCCACGATAATTCTTGCACTCACTTTGCTCACTTTTATTTTCGTACAGGGGTACAATCACACCACTCTGCTGGCATAGTTTCACTCAACCATGCCTTCTTACAAATCTCCAACAAGCACTTCATTCCACCCTCTCCACTACGCTTAATCATCTCTGCATATACCTCATCAACCCCAGCTGCTTTCCCCTTTTCCTGCCGCTTCACAGTGCTCATCATCTGTGCACACCCCCAAAACCAATCACGTTTACAGCCGCTCTGCTCTCTCTATTCCCATTCATCAGGCTTTCAAAGTTTTCTTTCCATCTGGTCCTTATTTCATCCCTTTGGGTTAATAATCTATCACCTACATCCTTCACACCATCACATTTCTCTCCACTTTCACTTCTACATTTCTGCACTCTTTCCAGAATAACTTCCTGTTTTCAGTGTAGTTTGCATTCATTTTTCTTCCTAAATCATCATTTACCTCCTCCTTTTTCCTCTTCACTAGTCTCTTTATGTGCTTCTTGCTCTCAATATACTCAGTTCTTATTTCAACTGAACCCCCGTCCTGTAACCAATCTAGCCACTTCTTCCTCTTTTCCTCCACTGCTGTCTTAACTTCATCATCCCACCATGCCGTACCTTTCTTCTTTGTTGTTACTCTTGCCACACCACACACTGCTTTAGCATTTCTAACTAAGCATTCCCTATATGCATTCCACAGGCTGTTCAGATCCATTTCATTCCAATTCACTGATTCTAACTCCTCCCTTACTTTGGACCTGTATTCATCAGACATTTCTTTGATCCTCGGCTTCTCGACTTTCAGTCTTTCTTCCTGACAGCTCCGCTCTCTCCTTGTCCACCTCACTCTTCTCAGCTTGATCTTGCATACCACAATCACATGATCTGAGAGACTTCCACATCGTCCTCTCATGGTCCTCGTATCAGCAACCATTCCCAGCATCGACCTCTCTACGAGCATGTACTCAATCAGGCTCCTCAATGTTTTTAATCTATTTTATTTCTAACACAATAATGAGGAAAAAAACACAGTACAGTCGTGGTCATAATCACCTATCCTCCGGTACTCTGTGCCTCTGGCTGGCTCCTTTATGCAAAGCAAGTCACAGTGGAGTATGAGGGGCCAAGAGGAAGGGGCCAGAGAGAGAAGGGAAGGTGGGTGGGGGGACGAGCGATGGTGCGGGAGTGGAGTGAGGGAGAGGAGGGAAGGTAGGAAGGGGAGGGAGAATGAAATGTGAAGCGGTGATCACATTTTTTGTCTATTTTTTTTTTCATTCAGGGCATGATGTAAAGGTGTTAATATTCGGTAGATATTGCTGCATTACACATTGTATAGCGAAATCAGATAACAAGCTTTCGAGTGATGATATCAAGGGCTGGCTCATGAGAGATACATACTGACATGACATAATCAAACATTAGTGCAGAGCCAGAAGTTTCCAGCGCAACACACTATTGTCTTGTTCACCAACTTGTAACTAGCTGTTTTTTGTCAGAGGAAAACATCATTCTGAGGTGATGAGAGGGTGTTGGGGTTGTTGGGCAGCCATTCAAACCTATACTGGCATGGGCTCCAAGCAACCGATTATGAGAGATGCCATGATTATATCCACCCATGTGCACAGACATCAGATTTATTTACCTTTTATGCACAATTACTGTATGTGCATTTTTATTTAGACAAGTATATTTATTTTTAACCGTGATGTTAATGTGCTTCATAAATAATCAGTAGATTCACAAGCTTAACCCCTTTCCCTATGATGACCACTGTATTTTGTTGAGTACAGATGATTTTATGCAGCTAATGAGAGACTATTTAAGCTGGAGGAGTTAGATATAGAACAGCCATCACTAATCCCTATTACTTACTTGGGTGCTTTCCTAAGCTGAATATAGTCATCTGGTAACAGAATGAATATGAAAAACAGGTTACAGAGTAAAAAAAAAAAAAAAAAAAAAAAAAAAGGAAGATAACAGACACAGCCACCCCAGCTCTCCTATGGTGAATAACATCATCTGGCAATGGTAAGAACTAACTGAAAACTATGCCACAAAGTAAAGAGAAGGTAGGATAAAAGAGCATCCCTGCTCTCCCGACCTGGTATTGGAGGACAAGGGTGTCCACCAGCTCAACAAAAATCTCATCGTCGATGAAGCCAGTCTCGCGATCACCATGAACCTTCCCGTCATAATTGCGGATCAACTCCTCAATAAACTTTCCATCCTGGTCCAGCACCTCATCACCCATATATGGGATGTTGTGCAGTACAGTCTCATCCTCCACCTGGAAGGAAAATAATGACAAGCCTAGAGTAATGATTTTTATACATCACAATCTTCATTAATTTCTTCCCACAAGGCAGAGGGTGAGGTAGGCTCCAGCAACAAGGAAACAAAGTATGAAAATTTGAGAACTATCATATGAATGCCTGGTAAAACTGGACAAACAATCATTGCACACATCATTCAAGACCTTAGAATCCTGGCTTCTATCTGAAAATACTGTATGTTTTAAATTTTTCTTTATCAATGCATTTCATTACTACCTGTTAATACAATCAATCCATTCACCCCTAAAGACCATTCATCATCGATCGACGTGTTTTAGACTATCCACATCAATTTAGCAGAAGCCACAAAAAACTGGGGAGAGGTTGCCACACCTCTTTGATGACATAAATGGAAGCTAGCAAATGGGAACAACAATCTGGTGGTGTCTGGCATGGCTGGTCCCCCTAGATGTGATGGGAGACCTCCCCCCCACCTCGGCCATCACTTCACCTCCCTCTGTCCCATTGGATCCTCCACTCACTGCCTCCTCCCACCCAAATCTTGCCCATACCTCCTCTAAACCATTGGGTGTGTGTGTGTGGCAGGCATATTCCTTCCCTACTGAGAACCCCCTATCTCCCCCCCCACTTCCCAGAGACCCCCACACCCACTCCACCTAGTTCTGCCCCATTGGTTCCTCATATGACTGTCCCCTCCAACCCATATCACCCCCAGATCCTTCCTACTCCTTGGTTGGTGTGTGTGTGTGGGCAGGCTTTGTTCCCTACTGATGCCCCCCACATCCCCTCTTCCTCCTTACCCTCCCTCTCTTCACGACGTACTGTGGCACCGCGTTCCCAAGCAAGCCAAACATCATGCCATCATGTCATTCACTTACAAGCTGTTACCCTCAAACTGTTTTATACAATGTATATTATATCTGTTATTAGTTATTTATGTAAGGTTATTAGCCAGAATATTTTGGTTTCTTTGTATAATTTACCCATTTTCCATAATTTTCGATTGTAAAATTTTGTGATTGTATGGTACCTACAACTTATTATTTTCTTAATTATTTCTGCCATTCACCCATTTACACACATCAGTACAGGTTTCTGAGTGTTTTATATAACACACTCATGTACTTCATTATATTATTTACATGCAGAACCTAATATTTTTACACAACAAGCCTTGGGTTGGAGGTGTGAAATACCCACACTTATTCTGGTTCGGGAGATGGTAGTAGAATTTATTATTTCATTTACTTATATTATAATGCATTTTCTTCATTTACACACTTCAATATATGAATAAATATTTGTCTTATGATTTACCTATGCGGTGAATCAACATATTTTTATCTTGAATGCAAAGGTAATTCCCCCCCCTTTTCTTTTTGCATATTCATACTGCTTGTTTCATGCCTGGGCATTTATGTTTCATATTGATTTAGGTAATTTTTGTAAGGCTATGTGGTGAAAAATAGATATGTGCCAAAATCTTTCTATTTTCGTTCAGACGCGATGGATAATCATTATAATATTTGACAGTCTATTGTATGGTAACCATTAAGCTTATGGGACTGAGATTGGAATTTTAAGGTGTGTAAATTCAAGTTCTTCACATCGTTAACAGAAAATTTTCCCATGGTAAGTTGAAAAATCGATGCCTATCTGCGACTAGGGTGACAGTCCGGCCGGGAGATTTGAGGACTTTAGGGCTTAATTATTAAGTTAAAAAAGGGGTGCTGGGCCGGGAGATTTGCGGACTTTAAGGGTTAATTATCAAGTTAAAAAATGGGTGCTGGGCCGGGAGACTGGCACACTTTAGGGGTTAATTATCAAGTTAAAAAAGGGGTGCTGGGCTGGGAGATTTGCAGACTTTAAAGGTTATGATCAAGTTTAAAAAGGGGTGCTAAAAACTTGTCATGCTCCTCCATACATAGTTCACCTAACCAACTGGACTATTGTACATTACTCTGTAAAGTTCATCAGCCTTTCAGAATGTTGTTTTCATTTGTTCCTTACTTCACTTCCATTTGTAAATGTTGTTCCACTTCATCCCTCAACTTTCATTCACCCATATTTCCACATTTCTGCATTATAGCTCACAAGACTGGCCACAAACAAATCACCTCCAAGGTACTTCATCCTCTGCCATCAGGCTGCTATCTCTCCAACTCATACCCCATCTCTCTCATATATCTCTCCTACCCATCCCTCATTTCACGGTTGGTTTTCCCCTTCCCCTCCACCTCCCTTATATTCCTATACAATTTTCTAGCCAGTCTCATTCTCCATCCTCTTCACATGGCCAAAATACCTCCCTATTATGTGAGTAATTACATTAATTTTTCTTTGAAGATCATCACTTACCTCCCTTTTCCTCTTCATGTGCTTCTTACTCTCAATATAAGCCATGGAAAAAATAAAAAATTATTTTATATGTACTTTTGTGCATGTGGGTGAAATTGTGCTTTAAAAGAGCTAATGGGGATTGCTTCTAATCATATCACTAGAACATCTCTTCTTAAAAAAAAAGAAAAGAAAAAAAAGGAGGGGAGGGGGTGTTAACCCATTCACTATAATGACATTTCTTCTATTATAGTATATTCTTTCCTCTAACATATAATTTTACTGTAAAACAAAGCCTTGGCTATAGCACACATGGTTATAGCAGCAGTAGTAGTTGTTGTTCCCTAGGAAGTCTGGCCGAACAGCCCTGAATCCCTATGGAAGGCCACAGCCGAGACATGGCTTTCCCACAGAGCTCTCAAGGAGTGTATGTTGTGTTGCAGGCATAGGTGATTGTGTGCAGTGCAGTCTTCCATTATGTGCTTAATTGTATGGGGTGCTGTATTACATCCTGGACAGGCATCAGCAACGGAGTCATCCAGCCTCTTCTGAGGGCTGAATGATGCCCACATCTCAGCCTGGCCAGGTGGACCCTGTCCTCATGAGGAAGATAGGATTCAGAAGGATGGATATCAGGAGGCCATGCATGCAGCTGTGTGTTGTCTTTAAGTGACTGAATGGAGCGGCAAGTGATCTGAGTATGGATATGCTTCTGGAAGTTGGTCTGAGGTGGGTGGGGGGAAGAGATGTGTATAATATCGTGTGCTAGGTATTGTTTTGATGTTACTTGGTGTGTGTGGATGTGCTGCCATGTAGTGTAGTGGATGTTGTGGGTTTGTGGAGGCTGCAGCTAGAATTTGGGTGCCTCTCATGTCTAGATGATCCGTGACTTTGAGGACTTTGGTTTCTTGGTGTAGGTGGTCTGTAGGTGTAGTAGCTGTGCAGCCTGTGAATATTTTAGGGCCTTATTCCGTATGGTCTGAAGAGTGTTATAGTGTTTTAGTGAGGTTAGGAGCCCAAGCAGGGCTTGCATAATTCATCACTGAATGTATATATTGTTTATATACTGTGGTGGTGGTTTCTTTGTTGTGTCCAAATGTTGTATGGGCAAGTGACCTCAGGGCATTGAGTCTTGGTGTTAATTTACTTTTGATGTTTGTGATGTGTTGTTTAAATGACAGTAATGTATGTTACACCAAGGATTTTGTGTGTGTGTGTGTGTGTGTGTGTGTGTGTGTGTGTGTGTGTGTGTGGTAGGGGAGTGTTGTTTATGGTGAGGTGTGGGATGTGACTGTGTTCTGCTGTCCAGTTTGTGAGAAGGGTCACGTAGATTTGGCTGGGGCTATTTTGAGTCTGTTTGTAGTGAACCATTCGTGTAGTGTGTTGAGGTAAGTTTGGAGGATGTGTGTGGCTGTTTGCATTTTTGTGTGTACATGTAAGTGTTATGTCACCTGCATAGGAAACTATGTGTATCTGTGGTGTGTGGTGTGTGGGTATGTTGTGCATGTATAGGTTAAAGAGTGTAGGGGACAAAACAGATCCTTGGGGGACGCCATTTGTGAAGTTTCTGATGTTCGAAGACTGACCAGCAAAGCTTACATGTGCACATCTGCCTGCTATGTAGTTTGCCAGCCATCTTTTTGTTATTGTGCACGTTTGTGTTGAATATTTTGTGTGTGAGGTTGTGGCAGGGGATGGAATCAAAAGCTTTACTAATGTCTAGTGTGACAAGGAGTGTTCAATGTGGTGGCCTAGCTGAATTCATGCCATCAAAAACTCTCTGTGTAAGGTCTGTAAGAAGAGTGTTTGTGGAGTGTAGTGGCCTAAAACCATGTTGTGATGGGGCTAGGGGGGTGTGAGGTGTAACTAGTTGTAGTACCAGTCTTTCGGTGACTTTGGAGGGAGGAAGGTAACGTGGGGTCTTTGTTGGGTTTGGGGATTGTGATGATAACGCCGTGCTTCCAGATGTTGGGTATTATGTTGTGTGACTAGCTGTAGTTTGATATGTTGATGAGTGCTTGTGTGCCTTGTGGTCAAAGGTGTTTAAAGTGTATGTTGCTTATGTTGTCTGGTCCACAGGCAGTTTTCATTATCACTGAAATACTGCACTCCTGCCATTACAGCACATTTTTTCGCCTAAAAATACATCAGGATCACCTGACTGACTGGGCCAGGCCCATGAAACAAACATCAGCATGGTGCATCAGCCCATCAAATCACCACATAAGCGTGCTGTTTTCATTAATCAGGACATTTAGGCTGCAAATTTGCTTTTCACTGACCCACATCATCACCACTGGAGTAGAAGATGACTTTCATAAAGCATACCCCAAACTCATGAACAGCAATACCCTGGGCTAAATGAATGCTAGTACAGGTATACCCTGATTTAACGATGCAATTGGTTAAATAAAAACCCATTGCTAGGTGGGGTACCGTATATCGGGGTAGAATTAACATGTAAAGTACAGGGATGTGTTTTTGAGCCTTGGGTTTCCTCCCAACGTAAAGTACAGGGATGTGTTTTTGAGCCTTGGGTTTCCTCCCAACCAAGTCCAAAACCCATCCAAATGAGTCCAAAAACAAGTTTCTAGCTCACCTAAATCCCCATGTAGCTTTAAAACAGGCTAAACTAAGCTTAAAAGCCGTTTATAACTCACCTAGACCCAAAAATAAAATCTGAAAATTGTCAAATATAAGTCTGGGGGAAAAAACAAACTTAGTGAACTGTATCCCAAAATGACAATGTTCACCCCATCTATGACTAAAACACATTAATCTAAGTCTAAAAACAAAACATAAATCAACCTAAACACAAAATTTCAAGTCTAAAATATAATCAAAATTGCTAAAAAAAAAAAAAAAAAACCATCGTTAAACTGGGATTTGGCCATTGTTTGGTGGGGTACGGTGGTATTTCCACCCCCATCGTTAAGCCAGGGTATCGCATTTGGGTGAATCATATCTCGGGGTATACCTGTACAGTAAAACCTTGATATAACGGACTTCAATAGACCGGAATTCACTTTTATCGGACTCGAGGAGCTACCAGACTAAACTCCTATATATCGGAAAAAGTCCGATAAAGCCAGAAAGCAGTCCGAACTGCCTGACCACTTCAGCTATGTTCCCCACAATAATACAGTAAGACCTCACTATAACGGACTAATTGGGGCCCAAGCCACTCCGAAATATGCGAAATTCCAATAAAAGCGACATCCGGACTTACCCCTGCTAATCCGGACTTTTTCCAATATATCAGACGTTAGTCCGGATTGCATCAGTGGTTTTCACCACCATTGCAGTATTGTACTGTGTTATACCTTCACTACATTAATCAAATGCTATAATAATACTGTACTGTGCACTGAAAAACATGTCTTATACTTGTCTTATTATGGTGAACATAGCTGAAATTGTCAGGCAGTCTGGACTGCTTTCTGGCTTTATCGGACTTTTTCTGATATATAGGAGTTTAGTCCGGTAGCTCCTCAAGTCCGATAAAAGCAAATTCCGGTCTACTGAAGTCCGTTACATCGAGGTTTTACTGTACAAGTAAAAGACATGTTTTTCAGTGCACAGTACAGTATTATTATGCCATTTGATTAATGTAGTGAAGGTATAACGCAGTACAATACTGCAATGGTGGTGAAAACCACTGATGCAATCTGGACTAATGTCTGATATATCGGAAAAACTCCGGATTAGCAGGGGTAAGTCCGGATGTCGCTTTTATCGGAATTTCGCATTTTTCGGACTGGCTTGGGCCCCAATTATTCCGTTATAGTGAGGTCTTACTGTACTGTGTTTTCAAATTCACACGATATAATGCTCACTTTTGTGCTCCATAAACTCGTAACATATTAATATAATTACAGTTAAAACGTTCATATATTTTCAAAAGCACAGTAGTAGTATATAACTGATGCTAGTTTGACCAGCTTTTGACTACAGCTAAACCAGCCACGTATAGACACAGACTTCCTCACGTTAAGTTTAAGAAGCAAAATTACCTTACTGTTTCACGTCAAATTCTCCAAGGATGTTTTCTTCATTATTTTAATCATTTTTATGGTGGTTAATGAAATATTACTGGCGACTGTCTTTTCCCTGTTCTTTTTTATCAATGTTCATCTCGATTCATCTGTGTCTGTTTATCAAGTGGAATGGAAGACTGTTCAAAACCCACTAAAATCTATTGAAATTTATTACAACAAGCATAACCTTACATGAGAATGTGAGTGAATTTAAGTACCTGGGCAGTGTGATGAGTAAGGATGGAAGTCTGAAGGGTGAAGTGCTCGAAAGGATGCAGCAGGGAAGGAAGGTTGCTGGTTCGTTGAAAGCAGTGATAAGAAACAGGGAGGTGAGCATGGAAGTGAAAAAGTTGTTACATGACAGTATTGTGATACCAACTCTGACATATGGAAGTGAAGCTTGGACCCTGTTGGAAGGACAGAAGTCAAGAGTGAGAGCAGTCGAAATGAGTTATTTGAGAGGAGCATGTGGAGTCACATGGAGAGACAGACTAACAAATGAGGAAGTGAAGGAGCGTTGTGGTGTGGTTGAGGATGTGATGGGAAGCGTTAGGAGAAACACGTTAAGGTGGTTTGGGCATGTGGAGAGGATGGAGAGTGAAAGACTGACGAGGAGAGTGTATGTGAGTGAGGTGGAGGGGGCGAGAGGGAGGGGGAGGCTGAGGATGAGATGGAGGGATGGAGTGGAGAGGTATATGAGAGAGGGGGGTGTGAGTTGGGAGCATGGTAGTGAAATGACAGGGGACAGAGTGACATGGAGGCTATTTGTTTGTGGCCACCCCGTATGGGATTAAGGCGTCTGGCAATAGATAGATAGATAGATAACCTTACATATTCATACAGTACCTTACCTAATCTAAATTGTCTAACCTAATAAAACACCATAACCTAGCACAACCAAAAATAACAATCTAACAACACTTAACCTGGCCCAACTGAATCAAGCCTAACTTAACCCAGTCTAAACTAACTTTACTTAACCATAATACAGCCTAATCAAACCTAACCTAACCAATGGTAACTTAACCAAACTGGATGAAATATACAGTATAATATGCTGGGTTAGGAATTTTTGCAATCAATTATATTTTTGCTTAAAATTATTTTTTTAAAGTATAAATATACAAACATACAAATCTTTCACTGCAGCCTTACATTCAGGTTGCTCTTGTTTACGATGCACCAATGGGCTTCGCATGGTGCAATCACTCGATCCTCAATGTATATGTATATATAACTCACAGAATGCATAGTTTACTGTGTATTTTTGATAATACACACTCATCTATGTCTGCATTACTGAAATTTTTATTAATAAGTAGGGGGGCCACTGAGTGATTTCCTACTGAATGTTGGTGGCCCTCACACCAGTCATCTCAACTCGTACACGTAAACAACATTGACACAGACATAGTGCTGGTACGACAATCCTAAGCAGATCATCTTATCTTTTCATACTTTATAATCTCCATCAACATACCCATGTCCCACATAAAGCCCTCTTCCTCCCATCATCCCCAGACATCACCTTCTGCTCCCCAAACCTCATCCCCACAACATCCTGGAGAGTGGTCAGAACCCTTGGCTCTGACCACCTCCCAATCATCATCACTGCCAAAACCAGAATCACCCCAGCTGGCCACAGACACACATACACTAATTATAAGACAGCCAACTGTGAGGCCGTCACAACTGAAACAGAACAACACTTTGAAACATTAAACAGTACATCCATCACATCAACACCGCTGTGCACACTTTTAAAACAATTATACAAAACACAGACAAAAGACACATCCCTAGAGGCAACAGAAAAAGACACAACCCCAACTTCACACCAGAAATTCAGTGACTCAAAGGGACATACTACGACACTCCCCAACACCCCATACACAAGACACTGTACAATAAATACAAGAACTCAACACTCAAGTAAACAATAAAATATCAGAACAGCAAACACTAAATTGGAATAATTATCTCCAAACACTTGATCACAAAATAAACACCAGGAAACTCTAAAAACACTAAACAGCATCACTTGCGGTCCCGTGGGACCCAGGTTCGAATCCTCGCTGGTGCAGGGAACAATTTAAGGATTTGAATTTCATTAAATCAGGCTTTACTGATCTACCAGAAGACCCGCCGACATGTCGTAAAAATGACCCCGCTAATACCAATACACCAGTCCTGTATGAGACAGCCCTAGCATGTATTCAATATGGACGGTGGGTGTTAAGCGCCGAAGTGGTGACATGTAGACTGTAGGAGGACGACTGGGCCTTGATAGCAGGCTGTGAAGCCTATGCCCTGAGTCGGACAAAAAAAAAAAAAAAAAAAAAAAAAAAAAAACTCTCCAACAGCAACACTACACAATCACACACTGCCATCACAACAGACACCATACCTTTAAACAAATGACAAGCAAACATTCTTATCAATCACTTTTCACATGTCAGCCATCTAAACCCCCATCGTGACGACCGATGTATCATCAGACGTAAGAAACAGTTCCCCACAGACTCAGACTTCGTACCTTTCACTTACAACCAGACGAAGCACAACATTAGCAACCTTAAGCACTCATCTGCCTGTGGACCAGACAAAATAAGCAACATACACCTTAAACACCTTGAACCACAAGGCATACAAGCACTCACCAACATATCAAACTACAGCTACTCACACAACATAATATCCAGCACCTAGATCCATGACATTATCATCACTATCCCCAAACCCAAAAAAGACCCCATCTTATCTTCCTCACACCACCCCATCACACTCCTCTGCACCCCTCCAAGATCACTGAACAACTGGTACTACAACTAGTTACACCTCATACCCCCCTAGCCCCAACACAACATGGTTTTAGGCCATTACACTCCGCAAATACTCCTCTTACAGACCTTACACAGAGTTTTTGAAGGCATGAATTCAGCTAGGCCACGACACAGAACACTCCTTGTCACATCAGACATAAGTAAAGCTTTTGATGCCATCCCCTGCCACAACCTCACAAACAAAAATCTTCAACACAAACATGTGCAATAACACAAAAAGATGGCTAGCAAACTACTCAGCAGGCAGATGTGCACATGTAACATTTGCCGGTCAGTCATCAAACATCAGAAACTTCACAAATGGTGACCCCCAAGGATCTGTTTTGTCCCCTACACTCTTTAACCTATACATGCACGACATACCCACACCCCACACACCACAGATACACGTTGCTTCCTATGCAGACAACATAACACTTACATGTACACACCAAAATGCAAAAACAGCTGCACACATCCTCCAACCTTACCTCAACACAGTACAAGAATGGTTCAACAAAAACAGGCTCAAAATAGCCCCAGCCAAATCTACAGTGACCTTTCTCAAAAACTGGACAGCAGAACACAGTCACATTCCACACCCCACCATAAACAACACTCCCCTACCACCACCACCCCAAATCCTTGGTGTAACATACATCAATGTCATTTAAACAACACATCACAAACATTAAAAATAAATTAACACCAAGACTCAATGCCTTGAGGTCACTTGCCCATACAACATCTGGACACAATAAAGAAAGTACCACCACAGAATACAAACAATATTCAGTATATGTTTAGTGATGAAGTATGCAAGCCCTGCTTGGGCTCCTAACCTCACTAAAACACACTACAACACTCTACAGACCATATGGAACAAGGCCATAAAAATAATCACAAGCTGCACTATTACTAAACTCACACACCACCTACAGAAAGAAACCAAAGTCATCAAAGTCAAGGATCATCTAGACATGAAATGCACCCAAATTCTCGCCGCAGCCTCCACAAACCCACACAATTGCACTACACTACATGGCAGCATATCCAAACACAGGAAGGAACATCAAAACAACATCCAGCACATGATGTCATACACAAATACTGTACTGCCATCTCTCCCCCTTCGCCCGCCTCAGACCAGCTTCCAGAAGTACATCCATACTCAAATCACTCGCTGCTCCATTCAGCCACTTAACCCCTTAACCGCGGGTCGTCGCTTTCGTGACGGTCGGGTGCAATGGATCATACCACGGGGTGTCACTTGAGTGACTCTGTGTTATTTTTAGTTCCCCCGGGCTTTCAGGTGGTGATTTGTATCATCTATCAGCACTGCCAATGTCCAACAATAGCCAGAGCTGCTAATGTCATCAGTACTCCCATCCATTGTTGACAATTTAGTCATTTCCCCCCATTCTAGACTCCCCTCCCTACTTCCCCTCCATTACCCTCTCATGTCGTCTGCTCAGCTGCTCTGCGTTAAGTAAATCTTCCCCGGATTTTTCCACGGTTTTCATCCATTGAAATGAGACCTATGCCCTATTCTTATACCAAATAATATATACAGGGTGTAACGCAACGTATGACAAAAACTTACACCAATGATCTATCATGTAATTCTGAGTATATTTTGTTCAATAAACATATACTCTTTGTGACCCTAGTTCAGTACCCAGCATTAGGCTGTTAGAGTGTAAAAATTTCGTGGGTTCCAGGTGTCATAGGGTGGGGGCTTCGCAGGGTGACGGGAGACGAGTATTATTAACTTATTCTGTACTGCACATGAAAATCCCATATCCTAACAGTACAAACGAGTTTGAAGAAGATTCTTTATGTAGTCTATTGATTGTTTAACATAAAGTCATGCATTCCTGCAATTCTTTTCCACAAATCAACTGTAATTAAGGATTAAATTCAAATTTTATAGATTGAAAGGGAGTATGGATGGAGGAGAGGCTGGTGTATTGTTGGCAGTTATGTAATGTTTGGTTTGTAGGCTATTGCTACCAGCATTATCATAACACCCACAGCTCATTTAATGAAACAACATTATTGTAAAGCGAGATTAGCGTCATTTTAAGTCAGGAAGAGTATTATTTATTACAATCTTTTAAGATGCAAGTAAATGTGGAGCCATTGGGTATCTCAACCTGTATTCTCTGGCTGTAGCACTGGCATTACCATCTCAGAATACGTAAAAATAGACGATATCTGCATATTCCTCATTTCTGTACGTACATGGCATGCTGTTTCATGAACAAGTGAAGCTGAAACCAGTGAACAAGTGAACGCGGAGAACAGTATTTGAAGTGTGTGCCTCGCCTGCAAATTTTTCCGTTCAAATGACACCGTGGACGCAGGGTTAGCAAGTCCTTATCATCAATCTCACTAGTGTAGCTCTGAAAACTTTCTAAAATGTCGCTAGACAGTAAACACTGCAAAACATCGCTAGAAAAGACGATTAATCACTAGAATATAACCTAATAATGATAAAAATATCCAGAATGTAGCTGGATATCATGTTGCCAGATGTTAAATCGTGACGCTAGGTCTAACTGCAAAGTTGTTAAATTGGCAACCCTGCATCACTATTCTCAAATCACCTTCATATGAAAGCAATGGTGCCATGTGTACTTGCAGCATAAAAATTGTAATAAATAATATCATTACTCTGACTTAAAGTGATGCTAGTCATGCATTACAATAATAGTTTTTCACTGAATGAGCTGTGGGTGTTATGATAATGCTGGTAGCAATAGCCTACAAACCAAACATTACATAACTGGCAACAATACACAAGCCTCTACTCCCTCAGTACTCCCTTGCAATCGACAAAATTTGAATTTAATCCTTAATTACAGTCGATTTGTGCAAAAGAATTGCAGGAATGTATGACTTTATGTTAAAGAATCAATACACTACGTAAAGTTTCTTCTTCAAATTCGTTTGTACTGTTAGGATATGGGATTTTCATGTGCAGTACAGAAAAGCTAATAACACTTGTCTCCCGTCGCCCTGCGACACCTATGACACCTGGAACCCACAAAATTTTTACACTCAAACAGCC
This sequence comes from Birgus latro, assembly GCA_018397915.1. Lineage (NCBI taxonomy): Eukaryota > Metazoa > Arthropoda > Malacostraca > Decapoda > Coenobitidae > Birgus > Birgus latro. The sequence continues at coordinate 23,499 of JAGKTI010001167.1, forward strand.
TAATGCTGGGTACTGGGGTCACAAAGTGTAATGTTTATAGAACAAAATATACTCAGAATTACATGATAGATCATTGGTGTAAGTTTTTGTCATAAGTTGCGTTACACCCTGTATACAGTAAGACCTCACTATAACGGACTAATTGGGGCCCAAGCCAGTCCGAAATATGCAAAATTCCGATAAAAGCGACATCCGGACTGACTCCTGCTGATCCGGACTTTTTCCAATATATCAGACATTAGTCCAGATTGCATCAGTGGTTTTCACCACCATTGCAGTATTGTACAGTAAGGTCCCAGGTTACATCAGAGTTCCGTTCATGAGACATGACGTAAGCCGATTTTGAACGTAAGTCGAGTTTTACAGATTTTTCAACCATACATCGCATACTATACATGTAATAATCTTATAACAGGTTTGTATAAGAAACACAGTCTTTTGAACTGCTGATATTTATTGAATAAAATATAAGTTGTACTTGCTACGAGTCCTCGTCACAGTAGCTCACTCGCTGCAGTAACGGCACTTCTCATCGTCATGGCAACCGCTTCCTCACTCTCCCATCCTTACACACGTGCCCACTGCCAACACACATTTTATTCCTAAATTCAAACACTTTTCATACTTCATCATACAATAAAGTTTACCGTAAAATACTGTTGTAAAATATGAAATACAAACATCATTACCAGCATGATAATGTAAGCATCTCTAATATCAATTTTGATGGCTTTTTTTTCCTCATTCAATCACTGATGCTTTTTCTCCTTTCTCATTATGCTTAATAATATCGACTTTTTCACGTAATGTGATGGTCTTGCGTTTCTTGGAGTCATTATGGTCACTAGGAAGCTGTTTCTTAGGCATCGTGGAAACAGGGGAAAAACAAACACAAGAAAATTACAGTACAGGTGGTAGTAGCAGCAAGAGCGATTGTTGGTTTGTTGGTAGTCAAGCGTGAGGCGGGAAAACACCAGAGACATCTTGCGGTAAACAGCAACATTTTAAAAACCAGGCTTTACATATTTTTCTTTATTTTCTTATATTTTAAAATTCCCGAACCGACTGTCGTAACCTCGATTTGACATAAATCGATACCAATGTAACCCGGGACCTTACTGTACTGTATTATACCTTCACTACATTAATCAAATGGTATAATAATACTGTACTGTGCACTGAAAAACATGTCTTTTACTTGTATTATTGTGGTGAACATAGCTGAAGTTGTCAGGCAGTCCGGACTGCTTTCTGGCTATATTGGACTTTTTCCGATATATAGGAGTTTAGTCCGGTAGCTCCTCGAGTCCAATAAAAGCAAATTCCGGTCTACTGAAGTCCGTTATATCGAGGTTTTACTGTATATATAAAATAAGGTAACTGATAGTGCCATACACCTGGAACTGGCTAATTATCACATGCCAACATCCAACCTGCACTCGTTCGCTAATTTCCCATGCTTTTTTTTCCCGTGAAATATGTCGTATGAGCTACTCTCATGATATAAATGCATATAAGAAAGGAAGGGAGAAGCCTGAGTGATATTTATATTCACCTGGAACTACCTGTGTGTATCCTCCTATTTTCTCTATTCTCGTTTCAAAGCCAAAGGTGGCTGTTGCGTATATGTACGCAACGATCTATCTTGCTCTCGTGTTCCTGAACTTGATTCTTCTGAATTCTCTGCTCTCTGGCTTTGGCTTTCCTGGCATTCTCTGACTAAATATATCTGTGCTGTTTACTTATCTCCTAATTCTACTGACTACCAAAAATTCTTTGACTATCTTACTTCTACAATGGAGCACATTCTGTCCATTTCTCCTTTCTCTGAAATCTCCATTCCAGGAGATTTCAATGTTCACCACCACCTTTGGCTCTCCTCTCCTTCCACTGATCAACCTGGTGAACAAGCCTACATCTTTTCTATCCTTAATGACCCAGAGCAGCTTGTACAGCACCCTACCCGTATCCCTGACCCCCTTGGAGAGAGTTCCAACATACTTGACCTTTTCCTAACAACTAATCCTTCTGCTTACACTGTTCATCTTTTCTCTCCGTTGGGCTCCTCCAATCATAATCTTATTACCTTAACACGTCCAATCGCTCCAGTACGGCCTGTGGACCCTCCAAAGAAACGCCGCCTGTGGCACTTTGGAGCTGCAGATTGGGAGGCCCTCAGGCAGTACTTCTTTGATTTTCCTTGCAATGATTATTGCTTCCATGGCCGGGAGCCATCTGAGTGTGCCTTGCGTGTTACGGAGGTTATTCTCTCAGGCATGGAAGCATACATTCCTTTCTCATATCCTCTGACTTATGCAAAAAAGCCTTGGTTTAATCACGCTTGTTCTAATGCTGTCCGCAACAAGGAGAGGGCCTATAAGAGGTACCGGAGCCAACCCATCCCTGAATCACACCTTTTATATATTTCTGCCCGGAATCGTGCTAAGTCTGTTCTTCGCTCTGCTAAAAACAATTTCATCCGTGCTAAATGTTCCCAACTCTCCAACTCGAATTCTTCTCGCTCCTTCTGGCACCTTGCCAAAAATCTTTCTAACAACTTTACCTCATCATCCTTCCCTCCTCTTTTCTACTCTGATGGCTCTGTAGCTATTTCTTCTACTGATAAAGCAGATCTCTTTGCTCAGACTTTCTCCTCCAATTCCACCTTAGACAATTCCAGTGCTATTCCTCCATCATTTCCCCCCTCTGACTTCCTATTGACTGACATTAAAATTTCTTCAGCTGATATGTTCTCTGCCATTACTGGCCTCAATACTAAAAAGGCATACGGTCCTGATGGAGTCCCTCCTGTTGTCCTCAAAAACTGTGCTTCTGTGCTTACACCCTGCCTAGGTAAACTCTTTCGCCTTTGTCTCTCAACTTGTACCTTTCCTTCTTGCTGGAAGTTTGCTCTCATTCAGCCAGTCCCAAAGAAGGGTGACCATTCCCAACCCTCTAACTATCGTCCAATTGCTTTAACATCCTGCGTATCAAAAGTTTTCGAGTCAATTCTTAACAGAAAAATTTTAAAGCACCTTTCCTGTCACA